>NJCR01000475.1:0-42653 GCA_002234235.1 Fusarium hostae | reverse complement strand
AAAAATAGCTTTTAAGGTGAAAAATATACTGGCCAACTCGCTTGTCTGGCCAACTTGCTTATTAACTACGTTATAGCTTAGATTTTCCCTTAGGATATTAAAAGTCTCTTTGTTTATATTAGGGTCCTTTTTAATTAATTCTTAATTAATTCTTTTTCTAATTACAACTAGTTATATAAGTGTAAAAAGGTATTATATTTAAAAAAAATTAATATAATAGAAATTAAATTATTAAGCTTTTTTTATAATAATTTTATAATTTTATAATTTTATAAAGATTATTAAAGTTATTTTATTTTTAAAGTTATTTTTACTTATTATAGTAAAATATTTTAAAATTAATTTAAATTATATATTTAAATAAAATATATATACTATCTAATAGAACTATTTATGAAAATATAAATAAATATATTAAAAGTGTTACGATTGGTTACTGTAACAGCGCTGTAAGGCTTCTATAAAGTAGCTGTAGCACACCCATGATTGCTTGCATAGCGATTATGGCCCGATCTTTTGCCCTGTGGTTTAACGGCTTTTGCAATTATTATAAAAAGAATTTAGTATTATAAGGATTGTAATCTTATTTTTATCTAAATATGTATTTTAAAAAGACAATTAATATTAATAAGCTAATATTTATATCCTTTTTAAAAAGAAGTAATAATTATAATTAAAAGTATAAGCTTTTTAATTATATTATTAAAAGCTTAAAAATAAGTTATTATAACAGTATTAAAATATAATATTAATTTTATAAAAAACTATATTTCTTTTTTCCTAGACTTATTTATAACTCTAACTTAAGAAGTAACTACTTTATAAACAAGCCTAACCTTAGAAAATCCATCTAATAAGGTTAACTAATATTAATGCTTCTTGGCGGTGTTAACAGATAGTAGGAGAGTGACATAGATAATCTATTTAAGTGGATAAGTTTATTGTTATAATAACAGAAAGTTCGAGATGCTGTTCTGGAAGAGAATTATTTCCTTGAAATACTTAGTAGCTAAATAATAAGTAAGATACTACAAGCCTTATGTGTTAACACTACCCTATAGCTACAATATTGGTAAGATCATGCTGTTAAATCTTAACTGCATTAAGACCTTTCAGATAATATGGTATTATGTCGCATAGTACGTATTGAGACACTCTATCTTGATTTCAATTAATGTAACCATGGTATACCAGCTGCTGTTCCATGAATTCTGAAATGCTTATTATGCTTCTTGTTTGATTAGAGTCAAAATGGACAGGAGCAATACACTGCAACTACATGCTCTATTAGATGCCATAATCAAGTTTGATATCCACCATCTGTTTTATCCAGCAACTTGAACAAAATATGGCCAAGATGCGCATTCACATCAAAGGCTTGCTATACCAACCCGCAACCCTCCAGTCCAATCATGCCCAAGATGTGGTCCACTACCTTTATATCTTCAGATCGACCATCCGCTATAGTTTCCATCATTGCTCTCGCCTCAGCTGTCAGCTCGACAAGCTTTCGCCGGCAATGCTCGAACGAGCCTGTCGACTCAATGTACCCAACTGCAAACAGTTTGACATCAATGTCCGTTGTTCGCTGCTTCAAGATACTGGAGAGCTGAATGTTGGCCGGGTTTGAGCGGATGCTGTGGATGATGGGGAAGGAAAACTTCCCCTCTGTCAGGTCTTCACCAAATCCCTTGTTCTTGGCGTACTTGCCGCTTTGTAAGTTTAGATAGTCATCGCGAATTTGGAAAATGACTCCCAGCACGTTGACGAGTGGAACGTAGTCTCTAGTGAAGGTTTGCACACGTTACCCCTTGCTCTCGTGTTGCTTTTTGTCTCTGTAATTACTTACTTGTCACTCTCGCTCGCCAATTGCATCAGTTTGACGGCCAGCCTGAAGAGTCCTCCAGTCTTGTTGGAGACCATAGTGAAATACTCTTCCTCAGTTGGACAGGTGGAGGCATCTCTCCAGTAAATATCCATGCCCTGTCCTCGGTGCAGGTGCAGCAATTCTTCAGTGAAGATCTCAAACGCGCGAACATCTCCCAACTTGGGAAGCTCCTGCTGGGCCAGAAAGAAGGCATAGTTGGCAGCATTGATAGTTTGAGAAACCCCGAAGATGCTGTGCAACACCGGCAGTCCACGGCGGAGTTTTGAGGAGTCTTGAATATCATCAATGCTAGGGATGGGAGTCAGTACTGTCAACCCAGTACCACAAAACGCCTACATACAGGAGTGATGCATTGTGTAGTAGCATGATAATGCGCTTGATGACTTCCAGCTTGTCTTCGGGAATTTTGAGCCACTGGTTGAAGGCGGACATCATCTTGCCCCGAACATCTTTGCCTGGGAGATCAAGAAGATAGGTGAGTGGAGCGCGGATGATCTATGAAGCCCAATGTTAGAATCTGTGCGATAATCCAGTCTTTTCCATTTGGACAGCTCTATAAGAAAGGAGGGACATACTTCTTCATGGCGAGCATAAGGCGTGGAGTTCACTGATGTTCCTGCTTCCCCTGCGCTTAGCAGTTCGGGCGAGGAAACCGGGGGTACTGATTGAGGCATTGCGTAGATCTTGGTAATAGGGACTTAGTCTAATCAATTGTTGGCGACTAGTGCTTTGTGGTTATTGTTGTTTGTATTGCGTATACGAAGGACTGATGTACTTTTCGAAGAAATCCCGATAAGACTTCACTATTAGAATACTCAAGATATGTCACCTAAATCCCTCATGTCTCATCTGTCTGTTGAGATTCAAGACCTTCGGCGTTTTCATCCTGTTGCCAATAAAGATCCTTGTCACACGGCACCCAGCTGTTTTGCAGATCCCGGATAAGACCACCAACTTTCCTACATATGTACCCCTGCTGAACGATAAGTAGCACTGGATGGGGCTACAGAGTTACAGGGACCAGGATCAGGGTTCTGGGCGTGTCTACAGGGCTCAAACTTTCTGGCAACCAGGATACTAGATACAAGCACCGAATTTCATCCTAGAAAGGGGCATGATACTATATGCTGGTGTCGTACCGAGATAGTCGGTCATACGACATTAGCAGATGTGGTATAGAGATCGTACGAAGCTGGAACCCCCTACAAGCGCAAACTCCATTGCCCCATGTTTTACAAACACCGACATATGATGTTCTTATCGTTGAATCGTGCTTATCAGCAAGAATACCTAGTTCGGCGTCTCAAATATTTGCAGTCTCACAAAGCCAGCTTTCGCTATTGAGTAATCATCACCTTCAGCAACTGAGCAAGTTTCACGATGTCTCCATTGTGGGTCCGTCGACTCTGTATTCGCGTTGTGGACTCGCTTTATGGGTCCTTTTTGTATTTGCCTTTGGCTGTTCTGTTCTTGAAGCGAAGCGTTACTGGCTTTGGAACCGGTGACTGGGACGAATCCCAGATACCGAAGCTCGATGGCAAGATAGCCGTCGTGACTGGGGGCAAGTAAGTCATGTCGTCCAACCAAGGGATATATCTGAACTAAGAAAATCGTTATCAGCGCGGGAATAGGGTACTACACAGTCAAACACCTGGCTTCAAGAGGCGCGAAGGTGTATTTGGGGGCTCGATCGGAAAGTCGTGCAAAGGCCGCCATCAAGCGTCTCTTGGAGGAGAATCCCTCTATACCCCAAGAGAACGTCGTCTGGCTACGTTTAGACTTGTCGAACCAGGCCCAAGTGGTCGACGCAGCAGTTGAGCTTCAATCGAAAGAACAGCGATTGGACATCCTTGGTAACTCTTGTATTGAAGAAGCTAGATTAGAGGACCATGCTGACATCGTGCGCAGTAAACAATGCGGGAATTGACCCATACGACTATATCAGGACCGCCGATGGATTTGAAATGACAATGGCCGTGAAGTAGGACAACCCTGGAGAAATTTCGATAGAGATGAGAAACTGACAATCCTAAAAGTCACATTGGCCACTGGACGCTGACATACTGTTTGCTGCCCTTGCTCAAGGCCGCAGCCGCACAGGAAGAATCTGATGTCCGCGTTGTCACGGTAGGTTCTCTGATATGCCAGAAAGCAATACGGTAGAGCAGCTACTAAGATGTCTTCGTGTCTCCCCAGGTATCATCCTCCGGAGAAGCCTACTCATCTCCCACAAACCAATTTACCAGCCCCAAGGATTTAGACGATCCATGTGCTAGCCCTGGATGGGAGAACTCCTGCTTGGGCCAGGCAATGAGGTATGGAACAACCAAATTGGCGAATGTCCTCTTTGCATCAGAGCTGCAGCGCCGCATGGATGAAGATGATGCCAACATCATCTCTCTTTCTCTCAACCCTGGAACCGTAAAGACGGAAGGAGCGGCTGACGTGATGCCTTTCATGGTGCGTCCATTGGTTTATCTCCTCTTCACAGTGCCAGAGAGGGGAGCGGACACTAGTCTCTTTGCCGCAACAGCCAAGGAGGTTAAGGAGAACAGCGAGCAGTGGAAAGGCCGCTATCTAGATGGTCCGGGAAAGATCAAGGTGCCTTCACTGAGAGCGCGGGATGTTGTTGCTGGCCGTAATCTATGGAACATAACCGAATCGGCTGTGAGGGCTATCGGCGCACTAGACAGGTTGTAGCGGGCAGAATCTTGCTGCGATGATGTATGACAATGGAATTCATCTTGTTGCTCTCTAAACAATGTAATTTTCATCCTTTCTAGGTTGTCACTCCATCTCCAGACATAGATTGAATAAAATGCTCTCAGTAAGCTTTGGTGCAGTAATTAACAGGCAAAATCAAAGGAATCAAGAATTTGTTAATTTTGGATTGTAATGACTCATTCCCTGTTTCTCTGATTTTTCCGATTCCCGGATTTATTTTAAGCCCTCTAAGAGCCCTGCAAATGTCAAAGAATAAGCGCTTCTTATGGGCTCAATAGGCCCCTTACCACCCCAGCTGGCGGCTCCACTGACAAAACTACAGGGGCTGTATTGTATGTAAAAAGCAATCAAGCTTTGCCAAGGGACACCTCGACTGCGCAAGCAAGGATGGTCCAGACTCCAAGAATGAAGTTGCTCTTGTGCAGGGTCCCTCCGCTGGCAGGTTGCTTCGGGTCGAATTTGACCAGCTGCCTCACCAAAGTTGTGGTCCAAACTCCCATCCAACTGACCCAGAGCCATGTGGAGTGGAATCCGGCGAGATAAGTGTATAGACACACTAGGACAGGACTAACGAGCAGCACAAGCAATACATGAATGTGATTTCCCGCAATGTTGTAGAAGGAATTCACCTTCATTTTGCGGTCATCGACCACATCCTGATAGCTATACGCCGTGTTCAGGTAGATGGTCCAGAAGAACACCATGGCGCAGAGGGGAAGGCATTGGCGGGTGGTCTGAGCGAAGGATTCGTAGTGGCCACAAATGGCGGCCCGACCGGGAATCGCCGGCCACGCAATTGTGAAGGCCAGGATGTATTGCGGGTAAATGAAGAGCTTTCGAGCTAGGGGCCGTTTTCCAAAAGGGTAAAGAATCGACGCCACCATGACCGGTATCAAATGTTTCAATCTGCAGGGGAGTCCATATTAGATCACTAATAGCATGGATGTGTGGATGAAACTCGCTTACACATCCTTGTTATCGAGCATGACGTGGAGCGTACCCCAAGACATGATGACCTGCAGTATCATCCACACCATGGCCTCAGTCGTAGTGACCGTGCCCATCGCCAGGGGACGGTGCTTGGTCCGTGCAACATTGGCATCAATGTCGCGATCGATCCAGTCGTTCCAGACCATGCCTGCCCCGCAAAACAAATACGCGGCCAGAACACATAATGCCGTTTGTTGAAAGACAAAGGCAGGCGAGATGGTCGAGTGTTGATCAGCAAGTTCGGCAGCCCCAGCCAGCAACGCGGACCACGCTGTTCGGAGTCCATAAGCACTGGACTCAACTCGATATAGGATATACGTACCTCCAGCGAAGGTGGTGAAGACGGGGTTGTATTTGTGAAACCGGGATAGAATGAGCAGCTCACGAAGCAACTTTGTATTGCTTCTTGCTGCCATAGCTGGATACTTGGTGTGGTGCGTCCAATACTGCCCCTTCAGCCAAATGCGCCGAGCTAGAGATGAAATGATATTAAAAAAGGATATATCTGCAGAAAGCTTTCCGTCTTGTCTTAGATGCTTGACTCGACTCATATAAGTATCAGACCACAATAACAACATCTGACACCGTCTTCCTTATCATTCCTTCGGAAAAACACTCTTATCCCAGTTTCAGATGCTCCACTATGTCTCTGCTTCGTGTCATTGACAGATACGACTACCACTACTATCCAGATGTCCGGCAATTGTTCAATCAATCGATGTCATATCCTTGCCGAGGTCCTATTCAAGTAAGAACGCCTGTTCCACGAGACCTTGTTTGGAGTAACGTAGAAACTCATGAGATTGGCCGCGCCGTGTAGATCCTTTTAACCAAAGTCAAGACCTATAATTGGCAGATTCAAAAATAAGAATCTGACAATGGTGTTAAGATGGCTACGTTACAGCCGAAATGGGATCCACTAGGCGCAGCTGATTTCATGGGTTTCTACAGCAGTGCTGCAACACGGCTCAAGGTACACAGGTGCAAACTCGAGCAAGTGTTTGGCCGAGACACCCTATGGGGTCCACATAGGGTACATCTAATATCTACCAATACTATCCACCCATGTCTACCGTAGCTATAGCTCCATGTCATGCGAAGCACCTATACTATACAATATAAAATGCTCTCTACCGGACGGGCCCTAGATGGCCGATTGTAAACATGCAGAATCTGGTCTTTTTCTGTTACGTATTTCTGTTACGCGTCATCCAATCTTTGCACCTTTCTGCTGCTGTACCCTGCAGTCTCAACCGCACCATGTCAGTTCTCCAGACCGAGTTAGCTTCTCTAGCTGGGAAAACCTGCCTCATCACAGGAGGGGCTGGCGGGCTGGGGAAAGCCATTGCTATTGCGTTTCTCAAGGCTGGCAGTAATGTGGTCATCTGCGACATTAACGAGGAACGAGTGAAGCAGACGTCGGCCGAGCTGGAGGGGTTGGGTTCCCTGCTCGCCCGAACCATTGATATCACTAGCCTGAGCGAAGTGCAACAGCTATTCAATGAAATCTCCAGCAAGTTTGCGAAGTTGGATATTTTAATCAACAATGCCGCCATCATGGATCGCTTCGAGCCGGTTGGAGACGTCGATCTGGAGTTATGGGATAAAGTCCTGGCGGTGAATTTAACAGCTCCGCTCTTGCTCAGCAAGTTGGCAGTGCAAGGAATGCTGCAACAGGAGAGTACCAACGGGTCCATCATCAACATCGCTTCCGGCTCAGCCAAGGCTGGCTGGCTTGCAGGCAAGCATCACACAATCCTCAATACCATGCAGGCATTGAAAGAGGCTAACCGCTCCCTTGAACAGGAACGGCATACACGGCAAGCAAGCACGGCTTGATCGGACTGACCAAGAGCACCGCGGCCTTCTACGGGACGAAGGGCATTCGGTGTAATGCATTGATGCTTGGTATGATTGGTGGAACTAACTTGAATGACGCGTTCAAAACTGGAGCCCACCCGGAAGGGCGTCAAAAGTTAGGCGAGATCCTTTCTGGAGTTCGGCCATTGCCGTGTGATGTCAAGGACGTAGCCGAGTTGTGTGTGTCCCTGGCCTTTGGACCTGGGTGGAACGTTGTCAATGGAGGTGTTATCGCTGTGGACCACGGGTGGACAAGCATTGTAGGCTAGATTCGGCATTTCTTATACCACCTCTTCAGATCGCTTTAAGAGCATTACATTATACATAGGTATAAATTTAAGAAGCTACTAAATTACAGTGGGGTGTAGAAAGTATTCATGTTTACTGTATTGAAAGGTATCTTATCTAGCTAGATTAAACTATAATTTATAAGCCTTTTAGTGTATGTTTTAAAGCCCTCATATATTCCCTCTTAAAGCGGTCAAGATATAGCAAGGCAAGAAGATAACAGAAGCCACACTGTGCTATGATTTTGTCCTGGCTAAATACCTTTGTCGATATTCGAAACTGCTATTGAATCATACCTCATACCATCACTACGCAAAAATGGACGTTGCGGACATCTCTCGTGCGCCCCCCGAATATCATGATGTCGCCTGGATTGCCGACACCTGCAAGCTACTGATGGGTATTGGTTGGACAACCAATTATGTCGGTATGGTCTACAAGTCGCTGAAGGATGAGACATACGCCATGGCACTGATGGCGCTATGCTGCAACTTCGCTTGGGAGTTGACTTATGCTCTGATCTATCCGTTTGGTAGCGATCTGGAGATGTATGTCCACTTCTCCGGGCTGATGTTGAACTGCGGCGTCATGTACACGGCCGTAAAAAACGCCCACAGAGAATGGGGACATGCGCCATTGGTGCAGCGCAACCTCCCCTTGATATTTTTCATCTGCGTCGCTGGCTTCATGTCTGGACATGTCGCGTTGGCCACACAGATCGGGCCCTCCCTAGCACAGGCTTGGAGTGCATACGGTTGTCAGCTGCTTTTGAGTGTTGGGGGGTTGTGCCAGCTGCTGTGTCGAGGACACTCGGGTGGAGCATCGTATTTCCTGTGGTACGTCCAACAACAGCTTCCCCCATCATGATTGAATAAAGCGCCCAAGTCTAACTTCTTAACCTGCTTGTCAGGTTTTCTCGGTTTTTCGGATCACTGGTTCTTGTCCCTCAGGATATTTTGCGGTACAAATACTGGAGAGCAGACCACGAGTACATAGGCTTTCCCCTCTACATTTGGTTTATCTGCATTTTCCTTCTATTGGATGGCTCTTATGGCATCTGCCTCTGGTACGTTCGTCGCTTTGAACGACAAACGACTGCAGTCCATAAGAAGAAGATGTAAATCGGCAATAGCTGTACTGGTTCTGTGGAGTGAGCACAATGAACCTGGGTGTATGTGGACAGGGAGGCTCGATTGCAAAAGCCAGAGGAACGGCTTCACTTGTAAGTATACCATGCAGTACCCACCACCTATATATACTATGGCGGGGGCAGCACGCATCAAAGGGAAAAAGGAGTCTAGCCTAGCTACTATATAGTAGTATTTATTAAAATATTTATGAATAAATAATCTTGTTTATCTGTAGACAATAGGAAAAACGTTATACTGGAAGACATTTATACTATTACTTTAAGAATGTGATGTATTATTAGTAATTATTTTTATTTTTTGGTTTTTTTTTGTCTAAAAAAAAAAGACCTTATGTCAAGAAGACTGCCCATTAAGCCCACTGCCTGCAAGCCCATGCCACCATTACCATGGCCAACAGGAAAAATACATTCCGGACTACAGCCCACGGCCCTATCCCATCCTCTTTGCTCTTGTATATTTCCCAACCTGGAAACGAAGATCTCGGCAATGGCAAGAAATCCAATACCGCAGCATCTGCAATCAACCTGAAGGGCCGGCCTTCGAAGCGTCCACCGAAATATGGCATGACGTACCTTCCTATTATCTTGCGAACCAATCCATCCCGTGCATGCACTCGTGCTATCAGCCAAGACATGTCACAAATATGTGACACTCTCGAGAGGTGCATGTGGTTGAAGCGTCGCAGCAGAGCATCAATCTCCCGAGATGTTGGCTTTATATCCTTGTTCTCCAGCAGGAGGTCGTGTAGTAGATTGGATAGGACTGCAACATCTTCAATGGCGCAGTTTGCGCCTTGCCCAAGATTGATTGTCATCTAGGGCACGCTATCAGTCAGTATTTAGTGGAAAGTCCAGTAGTGGAAACCGAACCTTGTGCATGCTGTCTCCAATGCAGACCACAGGACCAAAGGACCACGTCTTGAAAAGGTTCTCTTCTAGAGAAACCATGTTGAAAGCCTGTCGCGTCTTCCAAACATCTTTGAACTGGATACCATCTGCTATGAGAGCATCCGCCACTTGCAAACACTGTGTGGCGGCGTCTTCCGACGTGAAGCGAGGGGCATTACTATACTCATATTTCCGGTCAAGTTTCTGTACCAAGAACCAGAAAACCAGCTCGTCTTTGTACGGTATCACCACCAAGGTTCGTCCATTGTACACGCGCATGACTTGCTCTCCAGCCCTCAAGCCAGACAATGCCTGGGAGACGCCGAAAACACAGGAATACTCCACCGACGTACCTGGAATAGGCTGTCAGCCGGGTTATTTTCAGTGTTAATAGAAGGATCATACCGTTTCTTTCACTGAACGGGACATCACCCGTCTGCGAAGAGCCGGACAGACGCCACATTTCTCTCCGAGTTCGACTATGCACCCCATCAGCTCCGACGACGAGGTCACCCTCATACACATCTCCATCGAGGGTCCGGATCCGGACGCTGTATTTCCCGCCTTCTGAGTATTGCTCAATGTCGGAGACCGTTTTGTTGACCTGAACTTTGGTCTTGTCAGGCAGTGCGTTGTACAAGATTTCGAGCAGTCTCCTCCTTTCTAAAAAGATAATGGGGTACCCGAAACTGTGATAATTGGAATTAGTATGTAATTGAGATATTGAAGGGCCTCTGCATGAACCTTTCGAACATCTTCCTGGGGTAATGGCTGGTGAAGTGGAAACCATCGGGAAAATGGATGTGTGATGCTCTAAGAGGGACGGTGACCTGCTCAATGGCATTGTAAAGTCCAAGTTGATCCAGAACTCGAGCACCATTTGGCAGAATTCCAATTGAGGCTCCCTCTTGCGGTGCAACTTCCGCTCGTTTCTCTAGAATCGTGTAATCGACTCCGATTCTGTGCAAACTGTGAGCTAATGTGAGGCCTGTGACGGAGCCTCCCACGATGATGACCCTGAACCGTTCTTGCGACATCTTTCCCGCACTTCTTTGGACAATCAGGGCCGTGCAACGGAACGAATGACAAATCTCATGTCAGGGTAACGTAGTGCCGAGATACGATTAGTGGAAGGGGACAGGTCATTTAGAGGCAGCAAAAAATGCTGATTCGACTTCACCAAGCCTAACGATATCCGATATCCCTGTATGGTTGCTGTCAAGGTTTCGGGTTTAGAAAACCCGACGTTAAACCCTTAAGGTTACGATCAAAAGTTCCGTCAGACGGTCAAACGGAACGCCGAGGGCCCGTACGTGTAACCAGAGTGGGGAGCTGCCAGTTGCCCCTGTAATTTGGCTGGCTGGAGTATGAAATCGTGATACGACATACAGACGTCTACCCCCCTCCACCCCTGCCAGTCATCCAAGACACAAGGATGGTTAGGTAACGTTACTTGCTGTCAAATCATGCGATACTCGCCCTATCGCTTCAGGGAGTGATATATACTAAACTTAACCGCTAAAGATAGTGATTAGTAGCGTTCTATAATCCTTGAGCTTCTAGGGCTTGAAGAATCTAATTTGCTTAGCCTTGCATGGATTGGTTGCCTTCTTATCGTGACGTCTTGGTAGGATAACACTTCTAAAATGCTCCTTCGTCTTGGTAGAACGGTGGAGACAAGAAGAAAACTCAAATTTACCCAATGTTACTACCCACGTGGCAGTGTCTCGTACTACGATGTAAAGCTAGTCTATGTGAGACATGCTTGTAATACAATATCAACCCTGGGGGTTTTCCAACCATATGTGGTTATAACATGTATGTTTCTTATCTTCTTTGATTGCTCACCGTCTTCATCGTAAGTTTATCTCATTCTACGAACAACTCTCACATCATGGCCCAGCAAGCTCCCACTGTGCAGATCGAAAACCTGCTTGCGCAGGTCAAGACCCTTGGCAGTTCTCTCAATACCGGGGACCGTGCGAAAGTCCAAAAATCTCTACTAGATACTCTGTCTCATGTCGAAACTCCATATGAGCATATGCTCAGGCTATCTGGATCCGTAAGTCGCTCTTTTTCAATATGCTGAAGTCACGAAAACTAATAGTAGTATAGCACTTACAGCTTGCTTGTATCCGTGTTGGTGCGGATATAGACCTGTTCAAGGTCTTGGTGGAGAGCCAGGAACCATTAACATGCAGCTATCTCGGTGAAAAGCTTGGTGTTGACCCTGACCTTCTCGGTATGTGAGCGATTTTCCGTAGCTTTCTCCATTCTCTCACTGTTACACCTTTGTCACTTATCCTCGACTTCACTACGCGTGATACTAATATGTTATGTGATTTCAGGTCGCATTTTACGACTTCTGGCCTCGGCTGGGTTGGTGAAGCAGACTGGGTTGCACACATTCAGTGGAGAGAAGATGACCCAAGAGTTAGCAGGCCAGGCTCTGGAGTCTGGCGCGCATCTTCTGTAAGTATTAATTGTCTGTTATACGGTGACTAAAAGGCTAATTGCAGCGTGTCAGGTTTGACATCCACAATCGAACGTATCAGGCTTTACCGGATTACTTCTCCGAACATAAATACAAGCAGGTCGACGATATGCACGACGGTATATTTCAGAAGGCGTTTGGGACAGATCTCTCGTGCTATGAGTATCTCGTTCACAACCCGAAATTGCAGGGTTATATGCAGGACGCCATGAAGCTCAACCAGGCAGACGGTGACTGGCTGTCGGTCTTGCCTCTAGACGACGAGATCAAACGGTGGCAGGCCTCGGATCCTGATCGTGTTTTGTTTGTGGATATTGGTGGAGGCATGGGCCACCAATGTATCCGGCTGCGGGATAAATACCCGCATGTTCCTGGGCGCGTGATTTTGCAAGACATGCCAATTACGGTCGAGCGAATTCCAAAGCCGATGCCTCATGGTATTGAGGCTATGCCATACAACTTCGATGAGCCACAGCCGATCAAGGGTAAGTTTGCGAGCTATGGCAACAACTTACTCGATTGTGGTATACTAATTCGTGGATAGATGCCAAGTTCTACTACACACGCAATGTCCTCCACGGACTACCTGACAGCCGTTGCATCGCAGCGCTCAAGAATGTAGCTGCCGTGATGAACGCGGAGTCTCTGCTCGTTATCGACGACCTCGTCGTTCCTGATGAGGGTGCATGCACGCAAGCCTGCCAGTTAGACTTCATCATGATGGCATCCATCGCAGGGAAGAAGAGAACAAGAGACCAGTGGTACAAGCTTTTGGACGCCGCGGGGTTCAAGATTTCACAAGTACTCACGTACACCTGGCCCCTACAGGACTCGTTGATTATTGCAGCGCCTGTTTCCATATAGACGTCGCTAAGTAGTTGAAATACCGTTATGAACGGAGAGGACAAAGGCGTGGTGTACGATGCATAGTAGAATAGCATATACACAATAGGCTCCTGGTTATAGTTACTTTACTTTATGGCTTTGCCCAGTCCTAGCTTACTCTGGCTTTTTGACAGTATTAAGACTGATCCTAATTTATAAGCAACCCATAGATGATCAAGAAAATAAATCAATTTGCGAAAGATTGTGATGGATTTACCTCATTCTTTCTATTTAAATAACATCTTGATGGTCATGAATATTATGAATATCATTTCTAGAATGGTAATTGAGATGCCATCTTCAGGAACACTACGGTGATATAGAGTTCATAGACATTTGATATCTCGTATTTCTTACGAAAGACGCGCACCCATTTGTCCGAAGGTCTGCTGCTTCTTCTCGGCTGATCTCGACTAATGCATGGGGTCCATGTGGGAGATATGTGGGACGTGTCTAGGTCAGTCATATGGCAATGTTGGGGTTCAGGATCACGGGCTATTCAGAGAACAAAAGTTTATCAACACAACACGAAAATGAAGCCGAAGGTAGAAGCAGTTTCGACGATTGACCTTGACTCTGTCCCGTATTGTTTGTAGCTCTGTAGCACGAGTTATAAGAGTTTGTAATAATTTTCCGACTGAAGGTTGATGAAAAGCTCGCTGACATAAGGAAATCCTGCGTCAGAAAAAATCGAAAGTGGAATAGTATCGTCATCAGAAATATTCAAGGGAGGAATAGCTTCGTGATGCCGCATATAATTGGGTTACCTAAAGAACGTAGTGTGACAGAATGGCAACCACGACGGATAATCAGAGGTGATAGATCAATTCATCTCAAGATCTCCAACTATTTCCAGGCTAGAGAGGAGGTTCACGAGCAGTTCTCTCGCCCACAAAGGCTTTCTCTGTCCCATTGGAAGCTTATCTTGTGATGAAGAACACCGGAAAGGACCGTAGTATTTGTTCTTAGATCGTTCGACAAGGGTGTTATCCTGTCACTTCACGAACAAGCCACTGAACTTTGTTTGCTTGAGAAAACAATTGCCGAAATTGTGATCCTACATCAAAATGCTTGATTCCCGTTGTAGAATAACCCCCTAATGCATAAATAACACATCACCTCCGCATGGTTTCTCTCATTTTATCAGAAACACGTTTTTGCTTACCTTCTCCACAAACCTCATAAACAACCGCCTAATCTAGCTTTTACTGGGTAACTCAGCATCGCTTAGACCATCCACGCAGAAGAAACCATCTCTTCTCCGTCGAACACATCCGCTTCGTTCAGTACCGTACATATGCCTGGGGAACCACCAAGACGTCGGGGATGACCCCGAAAAGTACACACGGAAGAGGAGCGGCTAGCCGCCCAACGGGAGCATTCGCAAAAGTACCGTCAACATGTACAACAAGATAAAGGAGAATCTTTGTCATACACCGGACACTATCAGTATATCCCTTATGTTCCAACCAGTTCATCAGCCAAGGCCCAATTGCCACCACACATCATCTTACCAAAGGACTCCTACCTACCACTTGACCTCAGTTATGGGGACCCAGGACAGCCTAGCTCTCTTTCGTATGGCGACAATACTGCGGCTCATGATGATCCCAGTTACGGTCTGGGTGATTACTGTCCGTTCGATAGTGACAGCACTACTAGCCATGAATCTACTGCTTCAAGCGCGGGTACCAGAGACTGTCAGGTGTTGTTCTCAGATCTTCCTACTGAATACATAAGAAATCATCGATCCGAACAAGGTGACGGAATTCAAGAGCTCCTCGAAGCATTCAGGAAGGGCCTCCATATTTCCCCGACGGCCTCCCTAGGTATTTTCGTTGTCCTATATTATCTTCATTGAGAATGGTACAGGACATGCGCTGACCACGGCTATAGATGATCGTCGACAAGATTTCGACACTCTATCATCTGATGAAGAAGTCTCCGAATCTGGCCATCGATCATTGGATACTTCTCACGAGGAGCAGACAGTGCCCTCACGTGAACGTTATCTTGCGCAAGAATGGACCGAACACCCACACCCTAGCTGCTCGAGACAGTCACATAAGGAAGATCACGAGGAACTAGCGAAGAACAAATGTCATCGGTCTTGTGATTCTCTCAACGATGTTGTCGCCCGGCTAGATGGCTTGATTGGTGACAAAAACAACCGTCACCAACTCCCAAGCGTCATGGATCCTTCGTTCGATCTTCTGAGCCATACCTAAGTTACTGAACCTGCTAATAATGAGGGAACCTCTCAAAACTCGCCTTCTCTAAACAACGTGTGTGGCCATGACTATCGGGAAGCATGCCAGATAACGTTAGAAGGAGCGCCTCACGGGGGTGCGCCACCGAGCCTCTGCCTCTCAAAACGACATAGCATTGAGAATCCACTTGCAGAGGATTTCCTCCAGAGAACTTATGATGTTGATAGCATTTGTAGCTTTCCTTCATCACTTGCCGTCGCTAAATTTGGTATCTAATGGTATCCTCAGCCATATGCAATCTTCAATCACACAGACAATATACATTTTAGAATCGACATTCCGAACAACAGCTTCACTAGGCTTGGTACCTGTTCTAGGAGAAGCTCGCCACATCGGCAACCCCTGCATCACGTTCCCAATTATTGTTTTGGGCGAGTCCAGGGGTTAACTGATACCTTCATATGATTTTTTCCCCAGCCTTATACATGCAGACTTCACAAGATGATCCCTTGAAACGAACCTGCATTGCCCGGGACCAATACTCGTGCTGGTATGACCATGTTTTGTTTCCAGCTATAGCAGCTGCGATACGGGATCCAAATATACTCCAGTATATTCCCAAGAACCTCAACATTTCTCAGACTAATTCTCGTGCTCAGCAAGATGGAATTTCCACTGAACGGCTCTCGGATATGAACGCGAAATTTGGAATACTCGGTAAAGGTAGTAGGAGTACTTCGCTCTCCTACGTCCTCCAGAATAGACATCTTGAGGCCATATGGGAAGGAATTCGTACTCATGCGACGACATACCCCCAATTCGCCGGTATAAAACTATATCTGGGTGCCAAAAACCTCAAACTTGTCTACATGAACGCCGATATTAGGCAAACGATTCGAGCCTGGCGTAATCAGTGGCAGAATGCTGTGGATCAGGTATTTCTTGACCCTTCCGATACGTACGTCGATATTGGGCGCCAATATACTCCTCGCATTGGATATGCCGCCGAAGCCAACGTCCTCATGTGGCGACGATGCTGTCTGAAGAAACTATGGAGACAACGACAAGCGTGGAGCAATCAGTACAACGCCATGTATCCATTTGTACGCAGCTCGTTCGAAGACATAGCGACTTCAAAGTCCCGGTCTGTTCCTCTTCGACTCATCGAATACCCCAGGTTTACACTACGTGATACGATTGATATGACGATATCGCCTGCAGATGAGAGCCGAGAGGTCTGTGAGGGTCTCATATACAGTCAATTCTATAACCTTGTCAAAATTCCTTTCGATGCTGCTAAGCAATACCCGTTTCAAAACCGTCAACTCGAAAAGATGGCTCTCGATCCGTCGTACGTAGCTGACTAAGAAAGGTCCACTCGAGGAAGTCATGCCAATCAAGCCTCGCTCAGTCTGGCCTACCGTTTGAGTAAACTACAGGTAAGAGCAAGCTTAGTGCAAGATGACGAAGGCAGTGTCAGTCCCTTTCAGTTACGGGGTTCGAGCAGAAGATCGCGGCTCGGTGAAGCTGCTCGACCTTATCCTCTCACATTCGATTCTTTGGAATCTATGCCTCAATCTGATCCTATCACGGTATATCAAGATCAAGAACCTCCATTTTTCGCTATCCCTTCGACCACCATGACGCATTTCCTGCATAGTACTGTCAACAAATACTGCTTTCTTTTCGAATACGTTAAATCTCAAGCTGGGGCACGGTACTCTCTGCCCGAAACGATGGTCATGACATTAGCGCTTCGAAGCTTGCGTTTCATAACTTCTGGAATTATTGCCAAAGAATCCATACTTTGGAAAGATCGTTGAAAACAGGGCAAACAAGTTGCCTCACGAAGTGGCCAACGTCAGAGTTCTGAGATCGAGCGAGAAGGCCTTGGTTTATATAGAACATCAAAGGACTATAGTTTAGGCTGGTGGCTCCCAGGGAAATTCAACTGGGACAAATGGCGTTTTAGAGGTGAGGTCAACGAGATGTTGGTTGCAGGTAACAGTCTCCTACACATCGAGTACGGTTAACAGTGGAAAGTCATCAAGGACGTTCATGACGTCCACGCAAGGATGTGGCAGGCAAATAAGCGGGTCAAGCAGTACTCTGTGCGCAAATCACAGAAAAACCGAAACATCTGGTTTGAGTATTTATCCAACACCATTATTGAGCTCTTCCAGTCTGAGGTTTAGCAGGCAGCAAGCAAAAGCCTTGACTGGAAAAGCGGCTTAGACCTCACAGATGAAGCAGCAGCCAGTTATCCTGCAGATCAGCCTCCTCCATATTACTACGATGCTCTCGCAAGCTCCTTCCATGACCGTCGCCGCAATGTCAATCACACCTGACCCTACTTTCTAACGGGCAACAAGATTCGCTCCTCTTCTGTATGGGATTTAGTGTGCGATCATCTCGGATTCAGTTTACATGATGGTTACTTGGAATCACGCGATGACCTACAGCCGCTACATCATCGCATAGCTGTTCAACGCTGTGTGGAGATAATTATCGAGGTACTAGGCCATAATGAAGCGTGCCGGTGGTATAAAGAACTTGGCCATCTTCTCCTACTAACGAACTGGATTCTTCCTTGGCCTTCAACTAGATTACTGATCTTAACTACGAAAGAAAGTCATAGGAAGAATCTCCAGCGGCGACGTATCTAGGTTTCCCTCATATATGCTCCAGCAAAGCTGAGTCCGTTTTTGAGTTCGAAGCTTCCAACATATCCTTTACAAGACGAAGAGCGCTGTATAACAGTCTATGATAATTTACGGCAAACTTTGACCTATATTACAGCCAAGCGCTTTGGTGCATCCAGCTGGACAGAAGATTGCGATCCCTCTGAACCTCGTTTCCATTGGACGTCCGAAGATTTGCTACGATATGTTGGAGGCACTGTAACCATAGGTTCCTTCAAGATCGGTCGAGCTGTACAGTCAGGGAGCCGCAAAGGGTTTTAAGTTCTATGTGCTGATTATAAGCTCTTAGCCACAGGTCTCAACTAAAAATAACACATCTAGCTCACAACTTAGACAATATATTATAATGCCTAACTAATCATTATAATATAAATACTAATAAGAAAAAAACCTAAAATATATCTCTTTCGCCTCTCTTTTGGGAGTATAAAAGATGCCCTTAATATATTTATTAAGAAAATTTAACTTAATACTATAAAAAGTAAGGATTTTATAAAATAATAAAAAAGTAAAATAAAGGCATTAAGAAGAATAATTACCTATATAAATTACCCTTAATTTAAACCTTATTAATTTATTAAATATTATTAAAGCTAATTACTATCTTAAAGAAGAAATTAACTATATAGTACTTTAAATAATATATAGATAATATATTATTATTATTAATAATTAAAAATATAAATAATTTAATAATAATATTATTTTTTAAATTAACTTTTTTTACTTATTATAGCTTTATTTAACTTTTAATTTTAATATCTCTTTAAGAATTATTATAATTATTTAATAAATAAATAAAAATATTAAAAGTCTTTAAAAAATCCCGTAATAAAAAAAAGAAAATTTAATTTAAATTAACTTATTAATTTATTTATAATTTAAAATTTACTAATAAAATAAATAAAAATTATATTATAAAAAAAGCTTTAATAAATAAAAATTATATAAATAAAGTATATTTAACTTAAAGGTAAGATATATAGCTATTAAATTTATTAATTAATATTAATATATAAGAAAAAATTAATTAAAGATTTTAAGATAATATATATATCAGTATTATATAGACTAAGAGGAAAGTTAAACTAAAAGAAGGTTTAAGGCAATTAAAAGGTCATAGCGATATTAAGTTTATAAGTCAATTATAAGGTTAGCAAATACACTTCTGGTTTAACACAATGGGTTAGCAGTACCACAACCAAGTTTACCACGCCCACGCCTATTCAGACCGGCATGACCAAGAGCTGTAATAAATTTCATACAGTCAAATCAACAACAACCTGTACTTTGATTCAGGATTACTACAAGATCACGATGACCAATCTTTTCAAGTAGAACCCTGCTATCGGCTCGACTTGTAAGAGCTTGTGGGTGGACTATTGGGTTTGCGTGCAAGCTTAGACCTGCTTTTATGTTCTCTTTTATGTATATATAATTTTATTTCTCTATACCTCCTTAATACATATACTTTCATATCTTTTCCTAGATTAATACCAGGTTTCTGAATTCACTGTCGCTTCCCGTTGAGACAAGAGGAAAGAGAAATAATGTGCCAATAGGTAGCCGCGCTAGTCTTTATTCGTTTGCTAGCTGATACTTAGCGTGCTCGCTTGCAACCAACACTCAATGTCCATTGGTCCGAGCTTAAAGCCCGGTCATAGCAAACACGACTCCCAACAGCAGCACTTTCAAGCCCCGCGTCTCCCGTTTCCCTCTTCCATCCTCCACTTTCTCGGATACGATTGCTAGAATTCATTCATGACATCCTTCTCATGCTCCCGCACTATCTACTCTTGTGAAGTGCCGCCCGATTGATGTCCCGCCATGGATGATCTACTCGCAATTTCGAAGTCACTTCTGGAGAAGCTGGAGCGGCTCCAGGCGCTGGACAACTACTTCAGAACTCCAGAGATCCTCGCGCGACAACAACGCGTCGATCAGCTTGAGGAGCTGGCCCAGCAGAATGCTAAGAGATTCCGTGAGGACACAGCTGGCAAGATTGATATACGGCCATTTAGGACGCTCGTTCTGGAGCAATCCAAGCTCGAGGAGGAAATTGAGAAAGACAAAGCCCGGTTTGCGCAACACCTTCTCGACGATTGGGGCACGGTTCCGGAGGGCCTTCAGTCACTCACAGCTTCTAATCTCTCAGCTCCACAAGATCTTCTGCCAGCTGATTCGATACCTACACCATCGCGAGCTCCCTTGCCAGCTGGTACAATACCCACGCCCTCGCGCAGCTCTGCCGTCCACGAAAGTCAGGAAAGAGCCGAAACAGAGCGCGATGCGACCGCTGGATCCCAACCCCCGTTCGTCGACAACGCCGAACCTACCCCGAGCGGAAAACCCAGAACCTCTGCATCACGACGAAGATCCTCCAACATCTCGCGCGATGGGAACCGACCCGCCAAACGCAGTCGTCGAGGCGAAATAACGCCTTCCCTTACGCCGGACCGATCTACCGAGTTCAACGAGGTTTTTCAGGGTGACCACGCCCCAGCCAAGTACAGGATTGTGCAGTTTCCGTTTCACCAAGGAAACTGGTATATCTTGGAGTGCAACGACTGCGATATACAGTTCCAAGGGCACGAGGTTGTTGAGGAGGCCTACGACCATTTTTACCACAATCATGGCCGTGGTTTTGGTATTACAGAGGAGCAGATTGTTCAAAGGCTGGGCACCCATGTGTCGGACTGCAATGCCGAGCTCGCCGATAAAAACAATGCGCTCTGTAGCCTGCCTCCCGATCCAGATGGCGACGAGACAGAGGTTGAAACTGAGGATGAAGAGCCACCCGAACCCCCGAAGCACGCGAATGCACGAAAGAAGAAAGGGAAACGCGGAAGACCGAAGAATCCTAACAATCATTGGGTATCTCCCACGGCATTCAAGGATGTTGACCCTCGAATCATCAATGCACAGCCGGGTGACATTCTCTGCTTGTATAATGACAGAAACAAGTCCTTTTCTCCTCTCATGATCCTCCCGTGGGGACCTTTCCCGCGATTCAGCCTCGAGAGAGCAATACAGGACGTAGAACTCAACACGTCAATCCCCAAATGCTACGATGGTGCGAAAGACACGGATGTTGCTCCGCGACCTTGGGCCCCTGGCTATGAAGATAATGGGGCTTTGGCTCACAAGCGTAGCCTTCCGTGTATCTTCTTTCGGGGTGTTAAAGATTTTCCACATGATTGCACGTCGGGCTGGGTCCAGTTGAACAAGCTCAAGGTCTACGATAAGGCCTGCCCTCGCACTCGTTGCAAAGAATCCGTTGAAGAGTACATCGAATTCTATTCAGATTGGCGCAAAAATCAACCGCCTGGCACCATGCAGGATGGGGCGCCCGTACCAGAAAGAACCCATCGCCATCAATCAGAAAGCCATCGAGGTCCTGAGAACAGCGCCCTAGATCAATCCGTGGCACGGAGTACAGGTAACACAGCAAAGCGCAGGCTCTGAGGTTGAAGCTGAGAATCTTTTGTAGTTCAAAGCCCTCGACACTCGGCGGGACAGAACAGTGTTGCGCCTACAATTGAAGATGTTGAGATCAAGGAAGAGTCAGATGAGCAGATCGACGATGGAGAGGTAGAGGAAGAGGAAAACGAAGACAGAGAGGAACACGGCGCGAGCGGCTTTCGGAGACACTATAGAATGGGTGTCCGTCGCGCGCACATCGTACGCAGTGTTGAGGTGGATAGGTACTGAGAGATTTATGGGATACAGTACTCAAGATTGTCTGGTGTAATTGGGTGTTAGGATTCAGAGGAATTGGTTATTTGTACCAGCATGGAGAAATATTGATGATTGACATGAACCTGAGAATTTTTGTAATGTCGTCTACCCTACAGCATTTTCCTTTTCTTCACTTTTTGTGAGATTCTGCCCTAGGCAGTTGCCCAAGATACTTCGGTAGTAAAGCTACATCATAGAAACAGTGAGTAATAATTGCAGACTGCAGTTCCTGTTAATGTCGCTGCCTAACTCGTCTCCCAATATCACAAGGCTCACTCATCAATCCATGAGACTCATTACCGATAAGCCCATGCATCAAGATGACACTGCATGTGGATCGGCGAGTTTATTCTCCCGCCCTTCCAATGCTCTTCTAGCGGCAATCATTAGCTCACCGACACTTCGGCTCATAAACTGTCAGCATAGCGTCGCAGGGTTGTATCAATGACCGTATGAGGCCGTTTTTGCGACAAGTGCTTGATGTGACGCTGTTCCTACATGTTACTCTTGTAAGTCCATTGGCCCCCATGACACAGATATATCGAATTGACTAATCCTTTAAGAATAGAGCGGTATAAAAACTGTCTTAAAAATGTCGGGCTGCTCTTGATAGACTGGGTACAGTAGCACGTCACTCATTTCAGTTCAACGTCGCAATTCGGCGTCCATATTCGCTCTCGCCGACAACCCAACACAACATCTGGCACTCAATTGGCCAACGTTCTAAGTCATGACGCTAACAAAAATTCCAAATTCCCGGGGCTGAGTCTAGCGAGGCGCAGTTTTTCTCCGCGTGGACTAACGGACCCGCGGCGGTGGGATTACGTAGCTCAATTTTGAGGCTGAGAATTTAATTCAAATCATTTTGACTGCGGTCGGAATGTGGAGTCACATCAACCATGATTTTGGGGTGACGATGTAAGCTTAATTGAGATGATGGAGATATATCAGTCTAGTCGCCACACGATTTAATTGTGTTTACCTTATTGTCTGAGCATAGAGAGTAAATATGTCTACAATTCACGGATCACCGTCGCGTAGTGCGAATAAAACACCAAGTCCGACTTCAAATGTTAGATCACGAAGATCGCATACCAAGTCTAGACATGGATGCTTAGGCTGCAAACAACGAAGAAAGAAGGTAATTGCTTCCATTTATCATCAATTGATCTTATCTCTAACAGAAAACAGTGTGATGAGCAAAGACCTCAATGTTCACGATGTCTAGACAAAGACATCCCATGCGAATATCCCCGTCAAAAATCTCGTTCTTTGCCATCACCAACTCAACAAGACAACTCTTGGAATCAACTCCAATCACTCACAACCCCAACGCCACACTACGCCCGTTCAACCAGCGCAAGTCTCTCAACGTCAGATCTCTCACCCGGCCTCTCACCCTATCTCGCACCAAGTCCCAGCTTCACTCTCCTCCCACAAGAAACCCCCCTTCCATCGGTCGATCTCGGCGCCGCAGAACTTGAACTCTTTAGCTACTATCTCTCCCACACAGCTCGCTCGCTAGCCTATGACGATGACGATCTGTATGCTTTGCAGGTTGGGTTTCCCAATCTTGCTTTCAGAAGTAAACCACTCATGAGCTCTATCCTCGCACTAGCGGCGGTGCGAAAATGCCACGATATGATATCTCAACCTTCGCAGAGGATTGATAAGAGTCAAGTTAGACATTTACTTGCTCTTGCGGATGAACATCATAGGGTTTCTCTTCGTCAAACAAGAGCTGATATTCCAATTGCCAATCATTACGATCACGTTGTTGCAAATGCACCACTCATGGTTCTTTATGCAACGGCCAATCATGCTGTGAGGAGTCAACTTGAGAGAACATTAGATGAGGGCGAGAGTGCGAGCTTGGCGCCGGCGCAGTTACATTGGATGACGCTCATTCGGGCAGCAAATTTGGCTTATACGGGCCTTTTGCACTCGACGAAGGATTTTGGATTCTTGGAGGACTTTACGGCCAGTCCGCCTGGCATTACTCTGAATAGTCAGTCAACTAATGGCTTGGTTCCTTTGGGAGAGAATGGACCTACTCCCCAGACAGAGCAACTTCTCATGCCAATCATCGCGGCGACATCTGGTTCAGCACTGGAGAAGTTGAGAACGAGAGCACAGGCTTTGGAGTTTGCTGAACATCTAAAACCGTCATGGGAGTCACCTGGTGAAGATACTGAACTTCAAGCTTGTCTTGTAGCTCTCGAAGCTCTGAGCAGTATCGTCAACGAGCTGTTTCACCCAGATCAGAGCCATGGTTACGCAGATTCCCAACAACCTGATCTCGAAGCGGGATGGGCCGCACTGAGTCAACTATCAGATGTATCACCTTGGCTACGAAGTTACATGGCCCGCGTAACATTCTCAACACCACCCAAACCCCTCCGCCGAACGATAATGTGGTTCCTCAATCGTATCCCCAGCGAATTCCTGAGTATGGTCGAGTCTGTCCTGGATAACATACCCACAAGTCCTGAAAGTATTCCTGATGAGGGTATTCAGTGTGAGGGCGATGTCTCTGAGACAACGAGACTTGCTATGGATATCTTTTCTCATTGGCTTGTTCTGGTCATGTTGCTAGATGGTGTTTGGTGGATTGGCGGTATTGGTGCTTGTGAGTTGGGCAGGATAGTGAAGTATGTGAGTAGGAAGAATTTCTTTGGGGAGTTTTTGGGAATGGAGGCGTGGTGGCCGAGGAGTATGCTTAACATTGCAATGGAGATAGGAAGTCAGAGTTAGAGCAACATGGCTAGGATAATATGTATTGACGTTTTCATGGTTGATGGGGAATACCAGATATAGATTTCTATTATCATAATATATCTTTTTTATACCTGCTATACTATGTCCTAACGTGCTTGCTCATTCCTTGTCCGCGCCGGTACTGGCTCCATCGGAATATCCTCCACTTCGTTTGGCCTATCATCCTATAATCAAGTCAGCTAGGCTTTCTTACTTTCCACCAGAACACTTACCTCTTGTATAGTAATCATATTATCCTGAGATTCCCCTCTGCGCCTTGGGGAGTGAGAACTCGACCGTCTTGCATCCTCATGCCAAGGTCGTGCTGCTCCATCTTCCACAAAAGCCTGACTATAGTTCGAAGCAAATTCATAATGGCCATCATCTCGAGACCCTACTGGATGTAGAATAGAACCCATTTCCGCTCTAGAAGATGATCCAAATCTCGAACTCTTACCCTGAAAGCCAGGGAAGGAAGAGTCAACAGAAGTATGCTGGTTAACAGATGGTGATGCGTTATCTCGATATTCGAATGTTGTAATCTTTCGCATAGCTGATTCTGAGATTCTGTCAAGTACGCTTTTGAAGTCATCCAGAAAAATGACATCAGAAGCACATTTGAATACCAAAGCGAGCTAAAACCTGTTAGAAGTGGCTTAATAGAAGAACAAAGAACTCACCCTCCAAAAGGGATTGATCCCCCCTCTTTTCGACACGGCAATCATGAAAATGACATCAGTGATCAAAAAGACGATCGACAGGAATAAACAGAATAACATGATTCCGAATCGTGGACTTCTTCGAATAAGGCCCGGAATCGTAAACTCGTAGTTCTCGTTGATTGCTAGAACCAGTTTGATCGTCGTGAATACCCACCACGGATCTCTGAATAGCGGTTCGAGAAGCCGAGAGGTGTCGAAGAGTTTATTACCTAGATGGTTGTGATATTGAAAATTGGCCCAGGTTTCGAGAACCCAGTAGGGTTGGACGATGAGAAGTGAGATAATGAAGACACGGGCTCCCCATTTTGGGAGGAATGGACGGATCTTAAGCCATGCGATGAGATTGTGGATGAAGTATGAGATGTATAATAGAGTTGCGGTGCTGCTGAGGACCCTGCTTCAAGTTAACAACCTATTTCAAATAGTGGATCAGTGCAATACTACCATCCATATTCAGGTTCATCGAAAAAGCAGAAGAACCCATGTCCAAGTGCAAGCAAAAGCTATTTGCGATTAATCGATATCCAATGGAGGAAAAAAAGGATTTACCTACCTCACCGAGAATAAGCTTATGCAAAAGCGTGTTCTTCCGATAATTGCACAAAACCAGTAAAATCAGAATAACAACAGCCCCAACATTAAAACCCTGACTCCACGCCTCTAACACCTGCTGGGCTCTCGTAGTGACATCGGGATTTGGCGCCATACCGACGACATTGTGCTCGTTACCCAGACTAAAACTTGTAAATCTGGGGTGTCAGCAAAAGAAAAGGGGATGGAATGCGGCTGATTATAAAGTAAAAACCGCAACGTCATGATTATCCAACGTAACTCAAGGGTTGGTTGAGTCTTGCCAATGCTTGGCTCGAATCAAAGAGGCGAGAAAGATGCTGCCTGAACATGGGTTGTTTGGTTGTGGGCACCAATCACGTTAGGTTGGGGTAAGTGGTGAGACTAGGTAACGTTGGGTGGGTAAATGAGGCTGAGATGGAGGAAAGTCAATTGATGGGCAAGGATTATGTGGAGACGTTGATGGCTGTCCCCATGGAGTAATAAGACTTATGACCTTAAATCAAGATGTGAAGAATAAATAACTATTCTAAAGACCCACTAAGTTATACTAAACTTGCCTAATTCTTTGCATCGTTTAGTATAACTGTCCTAAGCTTAGACTATGTATTAAAGAGAGCCAATGTGATATTTGCTAGAGCTGTTATATAATGCTATGGAGATATCTACAGAGCATACTTGAACAGTGGGCTCTTCTCACCCATGCGAATGAGATCCTCATCTGTATACCTCTGTCTGACCTCTTCCTCAGTCATCTTAGCTTTCTTAGCATTACCCCTCTTGAGAAGAGTCTCCAGCAGCAAAACTGCAACGACACCAGCCAAACCAAAAGCCAGAGAAGTACCGTAACCAGTCGGGTATCGGGGAGCTTCACGCTCGAGGTAAATGTAAGAGCCGATGAGACCGCCGATGTTGCCGACGCAAACGAGAAGACCAATGTTGACGGATCGTTTGGCGGGGTTGGGCGTGTTGGCGACGTTCCAGGCGTTGACACCGGGAAGAATAGGATACATGCTGGTAATTGTTAGTGACCGAGTATGATGCTGATAGATGAGGACTTACCCGAAGCACGCAAGACAAACGGCAAAGTAACAAACAGCAATATTGTCCTCGATGTTGCTGGACTTGACGAACAGGATGATAAAAGCAACGACAAGACAGCATTGAGGCCCCAAGATGAAAGGAGCCCGCCACGAGTACTTATCCGCAAAGATAGCAAACACATAAGCAGAAATAGCCCCAATAGCATAAGGAGGAATCGTCATCAACTGCGCATCAGAAGAAGTATACCCCATTCCCCTCAGAATAGTAGGCATAGTGAACTTCATAGCATAGTTAGGAACCGCATTCGACCAGTTCGCAAAGAACAAAAGCCAAATCTTGTAGTCCATAAGAATATCCTTGAACAGTCCAAGATTAAAATGATCGTTCTCCTTGTAATCCATAGGAACTGTAGCGCGACGGCTGAGTTGTCGGAGTTCAAGATATCGAATCTCATCGGCGTCGAGCCAGCGTGTGGATAGGGCTGGTGAATCGCAGAGGAGGAAGACGCACATTATGGCGACGATGACGGTGAAGAGACCTTCGATGAGGAAGATCCAGCGCCAGCCTTCTAGACCTGCCATGCCGTCCATTTTGGCGATGGCGAAGGCTAGAAGGCCTGAGAAAGCACCGCCTGTTGCGGCTGATGTGTAGAGAATCGCGATTCGGGTTTGGGTTTCGTTGGGGAGGTACCAGTTTGAGATGATGAGGATTGCACCGGGGAGGAAGCCGGCCCTATCAAAGTTAGTAAGGTGATCACAAGACCTTTGACGAGATTAAGGGGACTTGCTCAAAGATACCAAGTAAGAATCGAATGGCCAGTAGACCAGCATAGTTTTGCACAAGGGCAGTAAGAGTCATGATGACACCCCAACAAAAGACGATGCCGCCCATGTACCAAGATGGTCTCTTGAACTTGTGAAGAATCATGTTGGAAGGGACTTCACAGAGAACGAAGGGGATGAAGAAAATAGCGGTGACGATGTTGTACTCGATGCCCTTGAGGTGCAAGTCATCAGTCATGCCTTCGATCTTTGCATTTCCTATCACAAGTCAGTCATCAACATTTCAATAGCCCAATGAGTAGGTCTTACCAATGTTTGTCTTGTCTAAGTATGCAATAAGATACAGGAGAACAAGCATAGGAATCAATCGCCACTGATCTGCATAAGTAAGGAGAAACATGAATTGGAGCAAGAACTTACATCGACTTTTCGAATAACAGCCTTCTTCCTCTCTTCAGGGAAGTTATTCAAGAAATCAGCATCTTCTTGAGATAAACCACCCCGAGCATGCTCATTATGCATGATCCCAGACTTTTCATCACGCGAGAACTCGCGCTCGATATCTTGAGTCTGAGTTGCCATTGTGAGCTGATATCTTCGTAAAACGATTTGTTGATGAGAATATGTCTGATGGAAAAAGGAAGGTCAAGGGCCAGGGAGTACCCTTATATATCAGATAGGATGACTGGCATCGTTGTGAAGGAGAACAGGGAAATGTGAGGAAATCATAGTCATGCGGAGTTAGGTCCCAGACTCTGGGGTTGGGATTGTGGAGCCGCAAAGTCCGGGGATGCGGGGGATGAGACGATGTAGGAAACTAGCGATGGGTCAACGAATCAGAGTGATTTCCGGGTTGGGCTAGTAGAATATGGGGTCATGGGTGGAAATTGAGTTTGTCAGCCCGGAGAAAGAATCCGGGCATGCTCGGAAATCTAAATGGCGCCTTGGAAAGTGGTGATGCTTTTAAATGAAGCCACCTCGGATACTCGGATTCTGTCGGGAGGATTGTCATGAGGTTTGTGAATTCGCCTTCTGAAGATGAGACCGAGGCGCGAGATGTGGACTTTCTTTAGATATATAAGAAGACGGTAAACTCAATGGAAGGGAATTAAATCATCACATCAATCACAACAACAACAACAAACAAACTTGAACATCTCAAGGATTATCATCTCTAAATCACACTTAGACACTTCAAAGTCTCAACCAATCACAATGTCTTTCGACCTCAAAGGCCTCGTCCCCGCCCCCGTCACCCCCTTCACCAAGGATGGAAAAGTCGACTACGACGCCATCCAGCGTCTGGGCTCTTGGCTCGGCAGCATCGACGGCGTCAAGGGTCTCGTTGTTCTAGGTCACGCCGGAGAAGGAACCTTCCTCACCCAGCAAGAACAAGTCGACACCATCAAGGCCTTCGTCAAGTCCGTCGACAACAAGATCCCCATCATCGCTGGCATCACCGGCGAGGGCACTGAAGTCGCTGCTCTAGAAGCCAAGCGTGCTAAGGAAGCTGGCGCGCAAGCTGGTCTTTTGTATCCCTCCCATGGATGGTTGCGCTTCGGTTATCAGCCTGGTGCCCCGCAGGATCGATACAAGGTTGTCTACGAGGTTTCGAAACTGCCTTTGATCTTGTTCCAGTATCCTGATAACACAAAGGCTACATACAACCTCCAGACTCTTCTCGACATTGCGGCTCAACCTGGTGTCATCGCCATGAAGAACGGTGTTCGCAACATGCGACGTTGGGATACTGAGATCCCCGTCTTCCGCCGCGAGCGTCCCAACGTTCCCGTCCTCACCTGCCACGACGAGTATCTTCTCCATACCGCCTTTGACGTGGATGGCATGCTTGTCGGATACGGTGGTATCGCGCCTGAGCCTCTTCTTGAGCTGATCAAGGCTGGCAAGGCTAAGGACTACGCTAAGGCGAGGGAGATTCATGATCTCCTTCTTCCTGTTACCAAGGCTGTTTATCACCGGGGTTCGCATATGGAAGGTACTGTTGCGCTTAAGCATGCGCTTGTTGCTAGGGGTATTCTGTCACATGCTACTGTGCGGTCGCCTTTGTTGCCTCTTCCTGATGGAGCTGAGGAGGAGATTCATGCTGCTATTTCATCGGCGACTCTTAAGAAGGTTGCTTAAATTAGGGCTTGGACCTGGAATAGCATAGAACTTGTACTGTAGATTTAGAACAAAAGAATCTCATATCACCTGTTAAAAAGCTTTTCATTGCAGTGACTTACATCCCATCCACTTAAAATTGCTGGAACAGTCAATAGTTCGATTAGGAAGACAATACATAATTATTCTCTTTGCAACTGAGAGCAGGCCTTGGAAATTGTGATCGTGGTCTTTGTAGATTCATAAGACCTACAGCGCTGCTGATGAAAATGTTGACCTTCGAATTGGCCATTGGCATATCGGATTTCCAACAGCTCAAAGACAAGCTGAATAACCCGGAAACCACTAAATAAATTCAGCTTCAGTCCGATTCAGCAGATTCAAGTCAAAAACACGGATCGCCTGATAAACATTCCGCAAACTTAATCCCACCCTCCGCGTAGCCCTAGGTTAGTTAGAGCCTGGGGTCATAGAAAATCCGGGGCAACTAGCTCACCCCATGCTCTAGACTATAATATCCGAGCTCCCCGCACTCTCTCCTCCACAACTCGGATTCTTCCTTCAACCTCGGAAACCCACCAAAATGACAACCCCAGTAACAACAACACCATTGTCCGAAGCATCAACGGTTACAAATCCAGTGAATCGGTCAAAACGTGTTCTTCCACTATCGCCAGATACAACCCGTGAGTCCGAGAACCGGCGGAAAGCCTCCAAGGTCAGTCATTCTGCTCAAAGCGGATTTATGCACTTGTTCTTACAGGAAGCAGGTTAGCCGAGCTTGCGATCACTGTAAACTCAAGAAGCTCAAATGCTCTGGTACTATCCCCTGCGAAGGCTGCGTGAAAAGACGTCTCGATTGTCAATATGACTCGCTTTATCGAAGAGGAAGGCCACCGACGCCGCCGACTGTCGGACCACAGCGAGGATCTATGAGTTCTGCACCTCCTGACACCAATCCTGAACAAGCGAGTTCAAGATCTACGTCACAAGGAGACTCCGGTCTTGAGACGGCGGAGATTGAAGGTCAATTCTTTGATCCTACGTCGAATCTGACTTTTGTACATCGTGCGTGGAAGAGATTGGCGCAGCAGACGCAGCAAACGGAGTCGAGACCTGGAGTCTTGACGGGGTCGGAGAATTTACAGCCTCTTATGTCTGCTGGTGATAAGCCCTTTACTACAAGGGGTGATTCGAGCCTGATGTTTGTCAGTCAGCCAGAAGCCTTTGAGCTGTTCAACTACTATTTCGAGAACTGTGTTGTTACCTACCGTGTTCTGAACAGACAATACTGCCAAGCTTGGCTTGAAGCTGTGATTAACAATGTTCATAACGGACAGCCGTTGGACACAGGCATTGGTCATGCGAAGGCTGCGATCGTCGTCAACATTCTTGCTATTGCAAGTTTTCGACAGCACAGAATCTCGGAACAGGCCTCACTACCAGGCGGCATGTCTATAATGTCACAGCAAAGCGAACAGTACTTTCTCCAAGCATCTGAGCTCACTGCCCAAGAGACCGGCCTACCTCGACTAGAATCAGCACAGGCACGAGTCTTACAGGTTCTATATCTCCTGCAAACATCTCGGATGAACCAAGCTTGGTATGTCTTCGGAAATACCGTGCCTATCGTCACAGCGCTGGGTCTACATCGGAAGTCGACGCAATATCGGAATGGAGGTCGACAACCGACTGAGTACATCTTATCTGAATGCCGGAAGAGAACTTTCTGGGTTCTCTACACAATCGACAAATATCTAGCTGTTGTGTTCGGCAGACCTCGATTTTATCATGACAATGATGTAGATCAGGAGTTTCCGGATAGAGTTAACGATGAGGATATGACACCACAAGGGCCGTCGCCACTGGCACCCGCAATGGACTGCCATGTTGACTCGCTACTCTTCCATGCGAGGTAAGGAAACCCTCACAAACCGCCTTGATCATCACTAACAGCTTATAAGGATTGCAATAATCATCGAAAATGTATCACGGCAAGTCTACTCACTCAAAAAGATGCCACCCGAAGAACGCCTGGCCGCCGCACAAGGCTTCATCCAACAACTCCACGAATGGCGTCAAGCTCTCCCTCCCCACCTCGGCACAGTTCGTCCATCAAGTCTAATACCGACATTCTCTCGACAAGCCACTGCTCTGAAGCTCGCTTACTGCCACGCTGTAATGCATACGACTCGACCATTCCTTCTTGACCACTCAGAAGATTGCAGTCCTGCCTTACAAGCTTGCGTAACACAGTGTATAAGCGCAGCGAAACTCGCACTAGAAATCGTCGATGGCATGTTTTCTGAGAAATCAGTCTTGTTCCATGCCTTATGGTGGATGCCCTATGTAACCTTCTGCGCGTTGGCAGTGGTGTACGTATGGGATATTCAGCAAAGAAGCAACACCACCGCTGATCCTGGTAACGCACTGCTCTTCGACCTTGCAGAGAAATGTCAGAATCATCTGGCGAGAACTATTGCTGCTGAATCAGCTAGTCGAAGATACAGCATCATTATTGAGGAACTGCGACAAGAAGCAAGACAAGGACCACAGCACGCTACAAGGCCATCGCAGACAATTCAATGTCAGCAGGAGTCACTTATTTCGAGTGAACATGAGTCGGGAACGAGTATAGATGAGTTGGGGTCTATGTTTGATGACCAGGATGAAACGAGCTCGGGGTTGCAGTCTATTATGAACCCACTGAGTCAGTGGCAGCCGACTGACTGGTTAGATCTTGACTCTTCTGTATGTACTTGATACCATTTTGATGTGGATAGGGCTAATAACTATGATAGGCTTTCACTTTCTTCTCTCAGCTTGAGGACTCAATGCTTTATTAGTAATTCACAAGTGCATTTTCCAGTTGATGAGACCGTATCTGTTAGGTCCACGGTCGTTTAACAGGGCGTAAATCACCGTCAGAGTAATGCTCTCAATAAAGCATCAACTGTCCATTTTCTTGCTTGATATTGTACTAATTCTCAAGGCCTTGCCGTATGGTCAAGTGCTAGAAAAGCTGAGAAAACTTTTGCAGAGCATCTTTCTGCACTCAGCCACTACATAGGATGATAGGATCCCCAAACCCACAGTGAAAAGAGACCTGGCTTCAACTCATCGGGCCCCAAACCCATTGTTATTTGATGATGGTGGGTCTTTGGTCCTGATGTCCGGTTTATCCACATGGTCATTAAAGAATTCAAGGATCCTCTCGCAGTCAGCTCTCTGAACCCTCTCAGGGTGCATCATTTTTTCTCAATAAATGCCAGAAATTTCATAACGCAGCCTGGGTCGGTCTCGTATTGTACCTGGGAAATAAGTTTTGCAACCAACTCATCTCACATGTTAGTTGATTCATACTCACCAAAGACTACGAGTTCAGCTTGCGGTTTCCTGTAAACTTACCAGAGATACGCATGGCTTCAGCCTGGGAATCTCCACTGTGCGGAGCTTATCAGAGTCCAGCCTCCAAGTGTCACTGTTTGTTTTCCTTGCCCGGACGTGCAAGCATAACTGATCTGTTTGTGTGGCTAGTTCAGGGACCGATACCACCGCTCCGTCAGTAACTTCATACTGAAGGTAATGTTGGAAGAAACTACTTTCGTAATTCTTTTTGTTTTCTTCTTTGGCACTCGTGAGCGATGGCTCTTGTGTTCTTGTAAGTCGGTATTCATCAACCGATCCATGTGGGAGAATAGCCCAGGTGAGAAATTCTGAAAAGACACAACCAATGGCCCATATGTCAACCTTTTTTGACATAGTACGATTGAAGTCGTACTCGGGTGAACGATAAGTTCGAGGGCCTGCAGAACAGCCCGTGACACTCTTCCTGGATCGGGATGCCAGACTGTGAAACTCCATAAGGCCACAGTCGGCTAGCTTGAGTGTTCCAAATTGGCTCGTATCTGTTTCCTGACTGAAGTAAAGGATATTGGACGGCTTGATGTCCAGATGTATACCATAGTCTTCTTCGACATGTCTCCCATCGTGAACGATGGAGCCAATGCGAGTGAAATGAATTGTCTCAAGAGCTTCAACCAGACCTCTGCACTGGTCTAAGACCCAACGTACAAACCCCTGTGAAAGAAGGCTCAAGGGACCTGAACGGTTTGAATGTGGTTGAGTTATGAGATCTTCCAGGGTTCCACCTTCAGCCCATGGGAAGATGAACATAAATTGACACTCAGCTATCTCAATCGTTGCAACAAGTTCCACGAGGTGCGGCCCACGTCGAAGCTTCTTAAAGGCGGCCATTTCTCGCTGGAAATAGGTTCCAGGATCCTCGATATCTGATCGAAGAATCTTGAGAGCAAATGTGTTATGACGAGTCTAGTATTGTCTTCTGAGCTCTCCTGCCACATACAATATGGGACAGAGCTAGACTTACTGAATGGTAGTGGTCTGAATGTATCTTGAGCTTTTCGACAGTACCATATCCCCCAGTCTCGTTCTTCTTGCCAAGAAATATCCAGGGCATAATGGTTCCTTCGTCAAATTGGCAGTGTACTGGCCCCTGGTTGTCTGAGCTGCCAAAGTTGAAAACAGGAACGTGGACGGACCACTGCTTCTCGTAAAACATCTCAATCATATCAGAGTCTTCTGGATTGTTGGCAAACGCGATAGGTTCGTTGTTTGTAGAGTGACGAGTCCATAGTTCCGTATTCTCATCGTTTGAACCGAGCGCCAAATCGTCATCGAATATACCGGCATTCCAGAATTTGTGGATGCAACTAACTTTATCAGTCAGAACTAGTATAGAGAAGATCTCTCGAGCAGGCTTTCCGCTGCTGCAAACATATTCTGCGAAGTTAGTCGCTTGAGGCTCGACATAGTACCGGAGAAGCTCTTCGTGTACAGTAACTGGGTTGCATATGCTGTTGATAGCTCCGGCGGGAAGAAAAGGCCGTCTGCGGTTGTCTTTTTCTCGACGTAGAGAAGACTTAAGGAGGCTCCTCAGAGGCTTGCTTGGGGGTTTCTTCATGTTTCCGGTTGCAGAACGTTGAAGTTGTATGAAAAAGACGGTTTATGCTGTCTCAAAACAGTCATTTTTCTTGGTACTGGCTTGGCCATTGGCTTGAATATATCGTGACTTCAAGTAGAGTCACTGTGGGAAGACAATTGATGATTCACGGAGAGGTAGCTCATGCCTGTATATTCAGTGACTACACAGTGTGTAGTAGTAACGAAGGCTAGCCCTTGACTGAAAGTGATGCACAAACGTCTTAGCAGTGACGAATTGAATCTGCTAACAGTGAAGAACAAACTTTGTTTGACTTGCATTCACTGAGGTCAAAACTTATACGGACGATTGAAATGGGAGTCTTAACTGAGGCTTGTGTATATTCCATTCATTCTTAAACCTTGGGTCAATTTGGATTTTCGAATGCGTTGACATGATATATCTGGTTGAGATATCACAAGGTTTAACCACCAATCAATCAACGTTATTGTTCTATGGAGGTCCTCCCTGGCCACGAGGTTAAACATTAGGCAGTTAACACGATAATAGGAACGCTATTGGTTTTCACGATATAAGCCACCAAAGGCTTCCACAAAAGAGGCTCAGTTGCAGATAACATCATTCCAATTTCTTTAAACCATTCAGCTTCCCACGCCATGCCTCGGTCTCTCCAAAAGTTCTCCAACCCTATTGAGTCTTGAATTGCTTTATGTATGGATTTTCTTTATGTAAAACCTCAAAAGACTCTCTTGGCCATTCATAAATTGAATCAGTTTTTGATATTCAGCTTGTAGGCGCAAACCGTCTTCTCATATGATTCCGAATGTCTGTAATTTAAGCCTAGAGACACGTCGGTAAGTTAGTGTCACATATACACAAGCGCATTAGCTTCAAAGAAACAAACATTATTCAACTCTTCTTTTACCATGACCTTCCACTGGCTTCCTAAACGCTATAATAGTCAGTGAGTGACATATCAGATTCTTATGAGAAATGGCACCAACCTGCACAACTTCATAGTTTCCATTGCCTAAATATTCGGCGAGCTTTTGCTCAAGCCTCTTCTGGCTTCCATATTCCAACGACAAGAATTGCAAAAACATCCCATTTTGACTCATCTGTTCTGGGTGGCTCATAGTGGTTGATATATAGTGCTTGTTATTAAAGAATAATTGGAGAAAATGTCAACCTGATGGATGGATGGATGGCTTGGCCTACTTGTACCTCCAGAACAACTGGGCAATGGTACTTCGTTCTTGGGGCCCAGTACTCTTTACGTAGGACAGATCGCTTATCAACCAACTAGATGAATATTTTCATCTCATGCGGTGTTTGCGTAACAGCGAGAGATGCTCTCTGAATACGTGACTGGGAGTAGGGGATGCCAAAAATGGGCATTTGGCCGAGGGCCGATATTAGTGGAGGTTATCTTGATAGTGGTTTGTCTTTTGCGTGCTTTCCTGTGTGTCGAGATGTTAGGTTAACTAGCTTAATAAAAGCAGAAGGCTTTCTACACTGAATTAGGAAGCAGGCTCAAGGCCTGGTAAGACTGTTTATTTAGATAGCAACAGTCGTAATTACTAATCTTTAATAAGACATACTAGGGGAATAAGAAATGATTTTACTATGGAATCTAGTGCGTTACTAGCATTAGCTGCCTGACGAGTGTTCTCCCTACTTGTAACTCCTGTCTGTAGTACATCAAGCAAGCTCCCGATCACTATCAACGGCAGTTAAGGTTCCTCTCAGGGTGCACACATAAAAGATAAGCATAGTGAAAATAGTCAACCCAACAGCAACAACGACGTAAATCCAGAAGTACGGCGACAACATCTCGTTTCCCTCCCCGTCTTCCTTTGTCCACTGAAAAAAGCCCATAGAGAAGAAAGTCTGTCCAGAGTTAGGGCTGAACGGCCAAAGGTGCTGTCTAACTTACCGAGACAAAGGTAGCGGGAAGAAAGACCATGCCCAGCATGGCGATAGACTTCATAAGACTACCATCAAGACGTGTCATTTGCGCAACCTCGAGATTCACTCGAGATATTTCCTGGTTTATTCTTGCATCTTTGCGGCCGATACTGTTCAGTTCCTGTAACATTTTAGCTCCAACCTTTCACTTTTATACTGATACGTACCAGCTGTGTTGCCAAAGTCAGGCCATCCATAATGTGAGTACATTGTCTTATGTACTCGTCATACTCATCGATGAGGTCCTGTAGCCTTGTCTTCAGTCTATCTCCCACCTCTCGGAGAACATGCAATCTGTTGTGGTCAGGGTCTCTGGCTGCATCTAGAAGGCCGAAATCAGTATCATGAAGCTGATTAATATGATCGATCATCTTGCGGAGCTGGGTCTGCCAGTTCTGCAGCCCAATTCTCAGGAAACTGATATTCTGCCACAAAAGCACAGCTGGCTCTGGTTCTTCTTGTAGTTGATGTGAATTTGTCTTTGGTTGGGAAACAGGCTTGACAGCCTTTGAGTGAATGAGTCTTGATACCAGTCGAAAGTAAGACGCTAAGCACCCTCCCTTCAATAGCGGCACGCCATTTTCGAATTTATTGCTTTTGGAGCCCATGGAACCTTCTTCCTCGTTCATTGTTCGGAGGTCCTGGTGGGCGAGATCGTGAATTCGCTGAACAAACTGCGTCAGACACTTCCTCACTGTACCAATGTGCCTCTCCCTCTCAAAGCCTGCAAATACTACCGGGAGAACCATTGGGTGGAATACACCTCCGTCGAAGTTTTCCAGCTGACCGCAGATAAGCTCAGAATCTGTGAGCAGATCTCTGTAGAACTTGCGCTTGGATAGATCGCATCCATACCAAACCGCATTAGTTGTGAGACTTTCAGGAAAGAAGGTCACAGAGAGAGCCATATCTCCCTCCCAACAAGCAGAGGTTCGACAATTGTAGACTAGAAAGAAGTGAGAATGATATTTGTGAGATATGACACATAGACTGACCAATAGATGGGATAGCAGCGCTCGTAGGGCTCCATGTGAATGGAATATGAATAAATGCACAGCTCGTATTGCGATTGATAGCTCGGACAATAGATCCATGCACCCTGAGTTTGTTTATGATGCTCTCAAATCCCGTCTGACTAAAAGGGAGCTCATCAAGGGAGTCGGTTTTCGAGGCCATGACCAAGTTTATGCTTGAAGTTTTCGTATCCTGACTCCATGGGTAAACGCTCTAAAAGGCTTTCAGTATAATCCATTCGATCAAGAGGAGATCACTCACATCCAACCATTGACGGATGTCATCGTCACACGCAAGGAGCTGTCGCCTTGTTTGCAGATTGGGGCCGCTCTTGGTGCCTAGACAACAGGTATCGTTTGATTGGGGTGCCTCAGACGGTCTCGAGATGTTAAATCCTTCGTTGGGTTGTGGCGAAAAGTCGAGAAGATCCCAGTCGTGTTTCTGCAGCTCTGACCTTCTCGTGATCCATGACATATTGGCAAAGAAGTTTTGATAGATTAGTTTGGAGGTTTGTCGACTGTTTGGTGATGTTTGTGAGTCGAGTTGAGTGCTTTACAAGTTTGCTCGGGCGAGCGGCTTTTAATGCTACACTGAAAACTCAGCGATGGCTATTCAGTCTAGAGGTGGCACAGTGAGTCATCAGAAGCTTTGGCGTGATACAGACCTTTTGGGAGTCATATTCACGAATCTTCCTGTTCTTGGCTGTTACTGAATCCCCTTAGCGGTGCCCCTTTCACAGCCCCTTTGCCCTTCGTGTCACGGAACCATTGGTCTGTGAGCATGTGAACATCGAGTCCTGGGAGTAGGTGACACAGAGCATCAAGAGACTCAACGTTGCCGCCTGACTATGCGGTGTGTCACCTACAGAAATTTTATGTTTGGGTAGCCCAGGTGTTACGGTCAGTCCTTTTTCCCTCAGTTCATGCAAAGTCGTGGTACTTCAAGTGTTGCCTCGTCTATTGGCACGAGCCATAGACTAAAGTTATTGTCTGGCTGTCCAAGTGAACTGGAACAATCGACCGGGCACTTATGACCAACCCCTCACTACTGCCAGACTAAGAATCGAAAGATAAATATCTCAGGTAGGATCCTTTTTCAAGTAAACCACAGCACACATGGTCAAGACCTTTTCGAACCACTCTATCCTCATTTTGATATCGATTCACAAAATAACGTTTCTCGCCAGTATGATCCAACAATTCTTGACTCTCGAGTATGGAAATAAGAAGAAGCTCAAACAGAAGCTTGATGAGTACTTTGGAAGTGAAAATTATGAGATAGTCGAGGTTCGAAATCCAACTCCATCCAGTCTACTGAAGTTGTGAACCTTTCATTCTGACTATTATTAGCGCTCTGGAAACCAGTGGCAGGTCATGGTGCCTCGTAAACTAGAGTCGGTTGGTGCAATAGCCCTTGCCATAATACTCTGAAATTGATGCTTACCACGCGCCTATCAGACTGAAGTCGAAGACATCAAGGAATACATGAAACAACACTATAAGTCTACAAGCTAAAGCTGATCTGAAAAGCGGCAAGATAGGATAGAATAATTTCTTTTTAAAAATAAGAATTTATTTAATAATTCTAAATCTTATAGTAATTGACATAATATCAACTTATTAATATAAATATAAGTAAAATTATTTAAAGCAAGATATAAAAGGTCACATTTAATTACTAATGATATTTAATTTTTATAACCTTTTCATATAGGGATCCTTACTAAATAATTAGCTTTAGTGAGTGTCAATACAGCTCAACAACAAGGCCCAAACAAGCTGAGATCTTTGTGCCCTTCTGAATACCTTCACTTCCAAAAGACCATTAGTGATTCAGTATCAATCATCACAGCCATCACAGCATATCCAGACCAACGCTGTCACGGAGCTTCGATAAGTCTTGCTCACAGCCATGAGAAACTGCTCTAAATCAATGCTAGGGGCCAGACAGTGTTCACTATTCAGACTGCATTCAGAGCATAGAGTAGTATTTAGACTGCATTAAAATGTTATATTATGCATTGGCATCCTACACCATGCATTGAAATCTGACACCATACCTTACACAGGAAAAAGACAAACGAATAAACCAAGCCTGAACATCTCCTACTCCACAAGACAATCAAGAATCCCAGCCGCACTGGTTTGACTAATTGCTATCTACAGGTAACGACAATGCTGTGGGACTCAGGAAGCAATGCGTTTCTGAGTGATACGCTGAAGAATCGTCTCGAATATGCGTTGCTGCCAAATGGAATCAATCAACAGGAGCAATTCCTCCCAATCAGCTCCCTTCACTCCATTTGTAACCAAACAGATGTGTTCACTGAACTTTCTAGGTACTTTGACGAGGAACAGGCTAAGCAATGCACAACATATATATGCAACCGGAAAAGGCCCGCCAAGAAGATATTTACTATTTTAGCTCTGATCAATCGGATCGAATTGGTCCAAACTTTCCAAGATGCCGGGTTCATTGATGAGGACTTGCCACTCACGAAGAATACTGAAGAGTTGGGGTTGCGAGCTCGCTGTCCAAAAGATCCACGATCCATCCCGTTTACGAGAAGTCCCCAAAATGTCAAGATGATGCGCGACTTTAACCTCAAGCAGTGGTGCGTACATGTCCCATTCTTTGAGAGGGACGTCAATGGAAACTATGAGGATTTCGTGCTTGAGTCAGATATCATCATGCCGTGGGAATCTGCTGGACAAACCGTCGTCACTGGGGGGTATGGATATGTTCAAAAGGTCAAGATTCATAAAGACCACCACTCTTTCGTAGGTTCATGATGATAACGCACCACTCAATACGTACGACAAGCTGACGTTTACGAGTTGGAACACAAAGAGTTTGCATTAAAGACTATGATACCAGCAAAAAAAAGCACTCGCGATGTTTTCAAGCAGGAGTTGATCGCTTTTCGCAAGGTCCGTCCCGGGCCAAATCTGGTTGAGCTCGTCTCTGCATTCGAGATATCAGGAAAAGATCAGTTTATGCTTTTATTTCCCTGGGCTGAGGGGGGTAGCATGGACGACATGATGAATCGGTCGTCGAAGGATCTCTTCAGTTCTCTGCAGTTGTCGCCAAAGGACTTTGTTCAATGGATCACGGCCCAATGCCGTGGCTTGGTCGAAGCTCTTGGGGCAATTCATCAAGTCAATATCGTCCCTAGGTCTGACAAGGGAGCCTCCAGTGGCCAAGCCAGGAACTTTGGGATACACTTTGATATCAAACCAGCCAACATTCTATATTTCTGCCACGAAACAGCCAACCATCCACTTGGTGTTCTCAAAATCGCAGATTTTGGTCTCACTAAGTTTCACAGTACATCATCCCGGACGAGAAAGAGCCGCGGTTCTGCATACAGATGCTCGCAACAATACCGCTCCCCTGAACACGACATCGGCTATATCATATCAAGGAAAGTGGATATCTGGGCACTTGGTTGTATCTTCTCTGAAATCTTCACCTGGATGCTTCTCGAACACGAAGCACGCGAGGAATTCCGCCAGGCGAGAAAGCAAGATGCCTTGTTCTCAGGAGACTGGGATTACATCGAAAGTGGCTTTGAAAACGATATTGAGGACAACTTTTTCCAGAGGCATATCGAGGTGAGGAGTTCTAAGAGAGTTTTTCATCAGCCTTTACGAGATCCTCCCAAGGTTGGATGCGGTAGGGAGACCGAGATTGCAAGAAAAGCAAAGGCAAGATTGGATAAACCAAGTTCGTCCACCGGCTCCAAAAAAATCAATCAGAAGCAGACACCAAGGCTTAAGCCTAGTGTATCACAGGTGTGTGAACCTTTCACTATACAATTTGATCTCGATCTTTATAATCTAACAACCTCGAAGTGGATTGCAAAACTTATACACATTATACGTCACAAGAACGGACCAGCTTTCCTCATATGGTTCCTAGAGTTCATCGAAGAAGAGATGTTGCACCCAGATAGGGAAGATAGAGCTGATTGTGGGAGGGTTCTAAACTGGTTTGATAAGTTTATAGAGGACAGGGCAAGTAAAGATTGGGGTATTGATTTATAGAATATAAAAGGGAAAGAAAAGAAATCAAACAGTGAAGCAATTAATATATATAATAGCTATATTTTCAAAGGTTTTAAGGTATATTTCCACTGAATTAACCAGTAATATTACCGTCAATTCAGATATCATAGAACCCCTTATTTCCATCTGCATACATCTGTCGGTAGGACTCTCGACCTTTCATCCGATTCCACCAAGCAAATAGATTTATGTGGCCCTCTAGAAGGGTAGGCCAAACTTCATCTTTAAGGTAATGCATATACGGGACATAAAAAAGGTCAACCAATGTAACAGTCTAGGTATGTCAGCTGCACTGTCAGAAGTGTCGAAATATAACCCCACTAACCTCGCCAGCCATAAAAGGCTGTGTGCTGAGCTTTTGATCAAGGAGTCTCAGAACCCGTTCAAGTTTCACTTTGAGATCCTTGACGACCTGTTCTTTCGGTTCCTGTTTCATAAATTTCCTGGCAAAAGTTATTAACGCCTTATCGCCGCCTCATGTACGTCGGGCTACCCACGGTTTAAAGTAGGCTTCAAAGGCCAGTGGATTAGCAACAGCATCGAAAGAGGTCAGTTCGATCGATGCAGCTTCTTCAAACTTCGCCTTTGCAATGTCACCGTCAGGGATGAGCTTATTGTCTGGTTCACCATATCGACTCGCGAGATACCGAGCAATAGCCCGTGACTCGGTCAGAACAAGAACTGGATCATGCGAGTGGTCCTGGAGGCATGGAACAGCTCCGAAAGGATTGATTTCAAGAAATTCTGGCTTCTGATACGGTTGCATAAAGTATTAGCCTCACCTGTTTTCAGAAGCAACATCAACGTTAAGTCGCCCACCCTAGTTTT
>NJCR01000474.1:84669-149312 GCA_002234235.1 Fusarium hostae | reverse complement strand
TAAAATACCTAAAAATCTTTAAAAAATACTTTTTAATAAGATTAACTATACTATTTTAAGAACACTTTTTATTTAATTTTTAGCTAATTTATTTAAGCATTGGAATGCTATAAAGTAAGCTATTATTAGCTACACAGTATGCTGGCCAACTCGCTTGTGAACTATGTTATATTATATTAAAAAACATAATAATCTTAATATTAAGTTAATAAATTATATAACTACTGCCTTAAACCTTAATAATAATATTAATATAAATTACAAACTCTTAATTAATCTTTACTAAAATAGCTCTTAGCCCTTACTAGCTTAATTATAAAGATCATCAACTTCCCAGCGTTTTGTTCACTAAAAGCTATTAGCAGGCGAAACTCAGATAGGTGATAAAGCTCGGAGGACGGCGCTTTTCTGGGGCTCTTGGTCCGTTATCTTTTGCGCTTATCACACTTGACATGCCTCCAGGGTCTTTATCGACGAGTGAGCACAGGCCAATATTCAATCAAGGAGCTACTCATTCCGCACGGTGTATCAAAGTTTCGGCGCCAGCGCAGCACGCGACAGTACATCCGAGCTCGGAATGTCATCAGCCACAGGCGGAATTAACCGCCTGTTCCGTTAAAAACGGTGAGAAGCATCTCCAATGTGCTAACATCGACCGCAAACTTCGAGGCGAAACAGTCACAAAGAACCAAAAGCAACACCAAAACACTGATACAATAATTCTGAGGCGCAATTGATGAGCACAGCATTGCACCAGCTTCTAGAAGAAAGGTGCTTGCCCGCTCTGTTCTAAGGATGTTCAGCTCCATCCATCCACACTGACCTCGAACCATTGAAATTGCCATGCTAGTTGTCTCAGCTCATCCATGTTGCCATGTGTAACAGACCAACAAAGCAGATAAGCACAAGATCGATGCTGCGTCCTTACATCAACCAATCTCACCCTCGCTTTGTCATTGTGACTGTGCCTGTGCCTGTGCATTGTGTCTTTCGTAAGCTGTGCTCGACTTTCGAGTCATTTCTTTCCTCGTCGCACAAAAACAAAGCCCCGCGCGAACTACAATTGCTGGAGCCGCTTGATCATCATCAACATCATCAAAACAGCGGATGCATGCAGTTGAATACGTTTGAGCTACAACATGGCACCACATGGACCAAGCCACAACGCGGCCAGTATTCGCTCGCACGGTCCGCTCCACCTCTTTTCGAAGCCCACCAGTGACTTACAGTACAGTGACTTCATACCATTCGAACGGAGGAGAACAAAGAGCTAAGAACAAATTCGAGTCCTCTGAGTGGGCGGCTCGTCTCTGGGTGGCGTTGTACCCGCGCCGCCGCTATCGCTATCGCTACCGACTCCACCTTACCCGCGCAATGGCTTGCATCCTCTTTGCGGTTCCTGGGCAGTTGTTCTGGCACTGCTCGTTGGCTCATGAGCCAAGAGGCGACGACGTTTTGGGTTAAAGGTTTAATCGGACGGAAATTCATCAATCAATGGCCAGCAACAAAAAATTTGAAAGGCTCGAAAAAACCGGGGTCATTAGGGAAAAAATCGACTGAGATGAATGTAGTGCCTCGGCCGATTCGTTCTTGCCATTCAATTTTTTGCGGAGCATCTTGGAGGAAGGAGCTGCCCATTCACTACTGTACTATCATGAATTTGCCATCTGCAAATTTGCTCTCTTCTCTTTGTCCTCGCGCATCATCGCGAATCACTTCTTGCCTTGGCTGCAACGCTTTGCTCACCTCTCAAGGGTTGGTGGAGCTGTATGTATCACTGACATCTCTTTGTCGTCCTCTTCCTCGCCATCGTCTCTCCAGGGTCTCTCGCGCAAACTCTAGAACTTTCACCAGCTGCAAGTCAAGATCAACGACTGCTCCAACCGCATGAAAGAAACAGAGAAACTGCTCCGAGCTTTATTTCATCAACCTCGCTAGGGCTTATATCTTTGCTCTGGCTCGAGTCTTTCTTTGGACCTTCCCATCGGACCCTTGATATCGGGACGTTATTCTCTTCCCCGATACGGTACATTCGTCCGTCGTCGCATTACACCCTCTATCACTCGACAGATTGCGATCGGGACTCTCTACGTTTCCGTCACATCTTGGCCTACCTATTTCAGCCGTCAATTCCCATCTTCAAGTACATACACTACGTGCGCATTGCATTACATTGCTGGCTTGCCTTGCACCACGTACTAGGTATACCAACCGACGCCTCTTTTGTACTTCCATCGGTAAGTTTCTAGTCCATTGCCTTCCCTGGATCTTTTGTCGCCCTTGCGCATCAATGTACAACCTCTTTGATGTATAATTTTGGATCTCGCGCCAATACACCCATGTTCACATGCACCCAGTCCCTAAAACCCCAGTTCCCAAGTTCCCCAGTCTCTTATCTCCCCCGGTTAAGATATCTGGGCTTTGACCCCCATTGCCTATCCCACCACATACATAACCTCCGTTGTCCCTCCACTACCCTCCTCGGCCGCCTCCGACCCTCTTTATCGGAGACATACCGTTGGCTATCTATCTGTCTGGACTTGGCCAATACAGGAGCTAACTGTAAAAGAGTCTAGGACATTCGTCGAACGCCTAGGATCGCCATTAGTTAAAGACAACTGCCTCCCATCAGTCAATTCAGCTTTCAATCTCGAGCTTCGCTGCACGCCGATCTCACTTGTCCCGTGGCTTTTGGGTTTTGCTCAATTTTTGAATACCTTTTTGTCACATAGTCATTGTCAACTCAATCTTCAAGATGGGTTGGATGGAGAAGACCAACCGCAAGATTGCGGCCAGCGCTGTTGGACGTTGGTTCCAGCTCGAGGGTTCCGGTCATGTAAGTCAAATCGGCCACCTCCGATATCAGCTTCACAGCTAATGCTCTCTCCAATTAGCCTCGTGAGCGTAAGGGCTCTCTCTTTTTCACTGAGATTCGAGCTGGCCTCGCCACCTTCTTCGCTATGGCCTACATCATTGCTGTCAACTCTTCAATTGTTTCTGAATCTGGTGGTACATGTGTTTGCCCTACTTACAAGGACGGTGCTTGCGTCCCAGACGAAGCCTATCAGCTGTGTGTTGCCGAGGTCAAGCGTGATGCTGTCACTGCTACTGCTGCCATTTCTGCTCTGGCTACTTTCTTCATGGGCCTGCTTGCCAACCTTCCCGTCGGTCTCGCTCCTGGTATGGGTCTTAACGCCTACTTCACCTACACTGTCGTTGGTCCCAGCGGCTCTGGCCCCGTCCCCTATGAGCTTGCCCTTACAGCCATCTTCATTGAAGGCTTCATCTTCTTCGGTCTTGCTCTCTTCGGTATGCGCCAATGGCTTGCTCGTGCCATCCCCCGCTGTATCAAGCTCGCCACCAGTGTCGGTATCGGCCTCTTCTTGACGCTCATCGGTCTCACTTATAGCGAGGGTATTGGTCTGATTGTTGGTGCCGTTTCCACCCCTATGGAGCTCGCAGGTTGTGAGTCGCAATATCGGGACCCTGATACCGGTCTGTGCCCTTCTTCTCAGAAGATGAGAAGCCCTACCCTGTGGATCGGTATTTTCTGTGGTGGTATCTTCACCGTATTGCTCATGATGTACCGCGTCAAGGGTGCCATCATTGCAGGTATTCTGCTTGTCAGCATCATCTCTTGGCCACGAGACACTCCTGTGTCATATTTCCCCTACGACGCCATTGGTGACGATCGATTTGACTTCTTCAAGAAGGTTGTCGATTTCCATGAGATCAAGCGCACTCTCAATGTCCTCCAGTTCAACATTTCCGGCCACAGCGGCCAGTTCGGTCTAGCGCTTATCACTTTCTTGTATGTCGATATCCTGGACTGCACTGGTACTCTGTATGGTATGGCTCGTTTCGCCAACCTCGTCGATCCCGTTACCCAGGACTTTGAAGGCTCTTCGATTGCCTACATGGTCGACGCCCTCAGCATTTCCATTGGCGCTGTTTTCGGTGTTCCCCCCGTCACTGCTTTTGTCGAATCTGGTGCCGGTATCTCCGAGGGTGGAAAGACTGGTCTGACCGCCATGGTTGCCGGAATCTGCTTCTTCATTTCCATCTTCTTTGCGCCCATTTTTGCTTCCATCCCTCCTTGGGCCACTGGCTGCGTTCTGGTTCTTGTTGGTTCTATGATGGTTGGCGCGGTTACTGAGATCAACTGGCGTTACATGGGTGATGCCGTTCCTGCTTTCCTCACCATTGCCATCATGCCTTTTGCGTACTCCATTGCTGATGGTCTGATTGCTGGTATCTGCACATATATGTTGATCAACACCGTCGTTTTGGTCATCAAGGTTGTTTCCGGTGGTCGTATCGTGCCTCCCAACTATGAGGAGAGAGACGGCTGGACTTGGCGCATTCCTGGTGGTTTCTTGCCCCCTTGGTTGAACCGACTTGCCCACGGAAAGAAGGACTTCTGGCGTGAGGAATTCCCTCCTGCTGCCAACGACACAACTGTGAATCAAAATGCCGTGCCTGAGGAGACTGGTTCTGATCATGGTGGATCTGAGGGCGGCAAGGTGCCTGAGACTACTCTTCCCCGTGAGAAGGAGACTTGAAAGGATATGGAAGAGTTAGTGGCTACTTAAAAATGTTAGTATGTTGAGTGAACGTAGGAGGATCTGAAAGATACCCAAGAAAACAATAACATGATGTTCTGTTTGATATACCTGACCTGTCCCTGCAAGTGATGTCCCGTAAAGCTGTGTCGCCTCGATTTCCAACTGCACAGCCAAGTCGAGGCCCGTCAGTCCCTAGCCCGGTACCTTGAAGTTCGTGAGAATCGACTTACCGAAGTCATACATATCTAGGAAGTGCCAGGTGACACTGGTGTAAGTGGCATGTCATAATGTGCGTGCACAGTCCGTTGCATTATATTCAGGGAGCTGAATACAGAGCGGGCAATATACAATCAGATGGGCAAGTATGATGAAACGAGTAGCACTAGGGCCTTCGTGTTTTCATATCTGAGCAACTGTCAAACAAGGCGTATCTACAGGTGGGTTTCATTCGAGTTCAACACGAGCCTCATCCCACACAGCCTGTATCCTGTCCTCATAACAAGTCGTCGTTGAGATCTTCAAGTCATAAATCATCGCTCTTCGCTAAATAGTTTCGCTCGTTAAGCCATCAAGGCGATGTGCTTCAGTTCCCTAAGACATGATTAGCATTGATCGTCAGTGGTTGGAGAGGTCGACGTACTCTTGCACTTGGTGTCCAACTTTCATGGGAGGATACTCAACCTCACGTCCCTCATCTCTTCCAAGCTCCTTCTGTCGCTCTCTGACTTCCTTTGCCCTTGCTGCAAGCTTGGGAACAGGATTGAGATCGACGTCACTGCCAAGATGCCAGAACAGAGTACTTGAGATTCTGACCAGAGGTCTATCGGGGAAGTCGCGCTTCCTCTTCTCAATGGTCTCAATGGTCTTCTCGTTCACAATAACCTCGTGGAAGCCAGCTTTGATGAGCCCACCAGTGATGTGCTCGATCTGCTTGCCCGCTTGGACAAGGAGGTAGTTTCCTGGTGGGATCTTGACGGCAATACGGTTTCCGGTGTTGCGTGCCCAGATGTGAAGACCAGGGTAGCGAGAGCGACCATGGATGGTGAGGAAGTTGAGATCTGTGTGGAATCCGGCCAAGATGGTGTTCTTTTCGCCGTACTTGACTAAGTCTGAAGCTGTTGGGGCAAGGAGGTGAGGTCTGTTTACATATGTGAGTTCGTGTGACTGTTGGTATCTTGCGAGGGGAACTTACCCGTATTTGCCAGCATTGCTGAAGAACTGAGCTGGTAGGTCTAGGCCAACGGCGGTCATCTCTGCCAGTTTGGATACACTGCGCATTTTATCAGTACTTGGATAGTCAATCAAAGGAGGTCTAGTGACATACGCGCTCTTCATTGATGTCCCCCATTGGTTCATAGCTGGCTCCCATCGGTCCCTGATATGAGGGGCTTCAGGCACCACATTCGGGGCGTTCAATCCAGGGAACTCAGTCTCAAAAGGCGGTTGCTCGCTCATTCTCCAGAAGAATCTGCACTTGGGGTCAGGTGAGTGCGCTGAGATATCCAACGGTCTTTGTGAAGGGTCGAGCCTCTGAATGACATCAAGGCATGGCTCATCAACAGCACACTTGGGCTTTTCTGTGTTCTCTAATGTGACTCCGATTTGGTAGCTCAGTTCAGGCTTCTCATCTCTTCTTAGGACCTCTTCGGGCTGAGCAAAGTAGTCTTCAAGAATGTCGAGGAAAGTTGAGTTATCTTCCTCTGAGACACGGCTGTCGTGAAGGACGAGAGCGCCGTATGTGATGAGGGCGTTGGCTGCTTTTCTGCATTCTTCTTGAACGGCCTCTGAGTCAATAGGGTTGTTTAGGTAGACATCGAGGTCAATCACGGGGAGATCCATGGATGGTTCTGTCGAAGCCATATTGTGAAGTAGTTCGTATAGATGACTGAGATACGCTGACAGGTGAGATAAGCAGATGTCGACACCACAATCAGCGTTCAAGTTGTCCAGACTTTGTAGCAGGATATATAGGAGAAAAAGGAGAAAATGAGGATTCAGTCAAACAACAAAAATTCTTTTCTTGGTGTTCCACTTTGGGAAGCTGTTGCGGATTGAATCTGTGTTCTTGGGAGAAACATTCGTTACTCGAGCTTTGATTGGTCAGGAGCTTGTGCTCCTGAGGCGGAGTTGGCCGGTCCCCGACAGCAACTGATCATGAGGGACGGACTTGGGCGGAATTGAACGGACTTGCCATAAGAATGTTACATTCATTGACCAAACAGTATGAGAATAGGCTCTTGCCATATTTGTATTCTTGGCCCGGTTCTTGGGGACAGATGGAAAAGCGAGCCAGTCAAGTTGACCTATCTATCTCACTTGAGCAACAGGCGTTAAACGGTCATAGGATAACTCAAATAGCATCCATCCATCTGATCTTCAACCATATGAGACTAATGTGAAGAGGATGAGACACAGGTAGTGACAGCCCATGGCATGAGGCGTAAATTATGGTTGTCCAATCTAGTCTACGTACCTGTACCATATCACGACTGTTCAGTGGCATAGATAAACAAGGCCTATCAAGTCCATCGCAGCTCGTTCTTTGTAGAATGAGATGGCTAGGTAATTCAACTTAGGCTCTCTCAAACCCAGATTGTCGAAAAGGCCATTATAAAGACACCAATACGGCACAAAGAAATGGTTCAAGGAATCTATTTCCATCTCACAAATAAACTCGCCAGGCTGTCGAGGCAATGCCCACCTCCGCTGGTAATATACACCTCTTTTCCCATCCATGCCTCCTCTCGCTCTCCGTAATCTTAAATCTCTTTCCTCTCTTACGAGCGCTCAGCCTCAAGTTCCCGCTCAGCCTGCTGGTAGTACTTGGCCGTGTCGACACCATGCTGGTTATGGTTGACAAAGTTGAACCAAGGAATCGTGCTAAGGAACAAAGCAGAGTATCTGCTCTGTCGAGCGGCGACGCCCTGAAGATGAGGGCTTAGCCGGCTAACGCCATATAGAGGCTCGCCCTTCTTAACCTTATCGACCATCTCGCGCATATCCATCTCAATCTCGCGGGCGTTCTCGGTGGCGCCGTAGAATCGGACTATTCAGATTAGTTCACCTTGTTCCATGTATCATCCGGTTGTAGACGTACGGGCTGATCGCTGGTAGAAGTAGAGGAAACCACCCAAGAGACCAACACCACCAGCCAGTCGCATGGCCTTGGGGAAACCACCCTTTCCTACATGTGAGGGAGCGAACTTCTCGAGGGCGTAGAGAGCAGCGGGAGCGAAAGCAGCGGCGACGGTGCCGGCGATGTAATCGGATGTACGGGCATAACCCACGACTCGCTTGAAGTGACTGCCGAGGATCAGCAAAGCTCAACCCAATCCATTCCAGACAATTCGATCCTCCATAAGTTCCGTATGGTCGTCGCTAGGTATCGGGAGATTCAGGTTACGTACGGATCGTTATCAATGAGCTATAACATCATCAGTTAGCAATTGCAATTGCTCCATCAATTGAAGCGTCACTTACGGGATACTCGGTCTGGACGACCTTGCTGGTCCCGACAAAGGACGAGGCCGACTGCTTTGTCGCTGTCTCAGCCATTGTGTGATGCGTCGTCCGTGACAGTCAATTCCTTGAATACTATCGCCAAAGCCTTTCGAGGTCGTCGGTTTCGGTACGTTCAGAAGCTGGAGCCGGAGTGGATGCCTGAGGATTGAAGTCACGTGTATGGTCAGCCCATCGAAGCTGGCGATGATTGGTCACGTGGAGAATGGTGGGGTTGAGAATCAATTAAGCTCTCGACGCGTCTCCCCAGCTCGAGACGCGTTAAGCAATTGAGTTCATCAGACCTCAAGATAATATCACAAGACAAAATGCCTACACTAGACTCGGATCCCGCCAACGGGCTTGATAATTACGATGTTGACGACTTTTCTGACGATCCCTTTGCATCACCCCCTCCAGAAGCGGCCAACAAGAAGCGAAAAGAGCCAGATTCTGGTCTAGGTATTGATGAGGAGGTTGATGTCAAGAAGAGAGCCCGAGTTCCCAACGTGAAGCTCGACGAAGAGAGGTATGGAAATAGGATACTACGTGGTCACAAGTGATTCTGACACTATGTAGATTACTTGGACCAAAAGGTATTCCCAAGCTAAGGCAAAGGGCGAGGGATCTCAAGATCAAGGGCAAAGGCCATGAAGTATGCGACTATCCACCAATTAGCACAGTTTAAACATGCTAACAGTCAATTCAGTTCTCTGACGCCTCTCGACTTCTATCCTTCTACCAATTATGGCTAGACGACCTCTTCCCAAAAGCCAAATTCCTCGACGCCCTTACGATGGTCGAAAAGGCAGGCCACAAGAAACGAGTCATGATAGCACGAAACGATTACATCAACGAGAGCAAACCCAAAGATAGGACTGCAGAGGACGAGGACGATTTGTTTGGTGAAAACGATACTTCAAGGCCTACAGAGCAGGAGGGTACAAGACCAACAGAACCCGCAAGACCAAAAACACCAGAGCAAGATACAGGCGTGCCAGACGACGAGGACCTTTACGATGCCACACCCCGACCTGCACGACGAACTTCAGGGCCAATTGTCCCCATCCGCAACGACGTTCCAGAAGATGATGATTTCGAGGCTCTTATCGCCGAGGCAGCAAGTCACAGCGCAGCTCAGAAAGCGAAAACAAACCATACGACAGCGGAACCAGACGACGATGACCTAGATGCACTCATGGCGGAGGCAGAAGTGCAAGACACCGCGAGGAAACCAGATGCACCACGGGCTGAACCGGATGACGATGATCTAGATGCGCTGATGGTAGAAGCTGAGGGTCATGATCAGACAAGCAAAGAGAAGAGTCAAGGATCGAAAGATAATGAGACGAATAATTTTGATGATGAAGAGGCGGCTATGCAAGAGATGGATGGGTTATGGTAAGGTTGCAAAAGGTATCAATATGGTTTGGCGTCCGGTGTTTAGTTAAGCACGAGCTTTTGTCTCCGGTACATGTCATTGAACATCAATTGATCATATTGTCGAACATATGTTGTTTAACACGAGCATTACTAGCTACTACGTTGCCAATCTCGAGATATATCTTTGTTCAACTTCAGATGATGCTAGCAGCTGCCAGACAGAGGCTCACAGATATGTCTAAGTGGTAGAAAAACATCGCAAGACCTTGAGTAATAACAATCCTAAATCAAGTCTTGGTAGGTTGAGTGCAATAATCTTTGGTTCTCCTTTTCGCATGCATATTAAAGTCTGGAACCTCATAAACCTGAAGATGTGTGAACGTGGAGTGCCAGTATGGTTTCAATCAGTATCACAATCCAAGGCTACAATCAAGTTGGCATTCAAGTCAAAGGCAAGCATCACGAGAATGGAACAGATAAGTGATGGTCATACGCTTCTTTGAGCGCTTCATTGTATTGTTACACAAAAGATTTAATCGATAGGTAGGCTTTATTGCCGGTCCCCCCCCTGGGACATTGATCCTTTGCGCCTTGCACCATTTTTTCCAAATCAAAACATTATCACATTAGGGTAGACTATCATGGATAATACTCATGATGTCTGCACCCGATTGTTCTCTTCATCCAATATCACTGATAAAGCAGCCTTCTTGCTTGGTTGATGTACACGTAGTGGGGAGCGAGTCTCTGGGTCGAGGACCTCACCAGCTTCACGCTGAATTCGGGCCTCCTCTGTCCGGATAGCCCAGAGGAGGGTCAACAGTAGTTCACGCGACGGCAAAGTAATCTCGGAGAAACACCTTACCAACTCGTCTTGGCCGCGCGATTCCTCAGTTTCGCGCTCCGAGTTCTCGACCCTGTCGTCGCATCCCTCAGACACCAACCGCAATGCCACCAACGTCGCATCCGTTAGAGGACGCGCCAGGGAGGGGCTGCTGGATAGGATTTTCCGAAGGGACTTGATTCTCAAGTTCGTGGAACCGGAGCTCGTCGCTGAGGATCGCAGCGGCGTCGTCAGTTGGCTTCTGGAGCTCTGCCGTGATGCCGTTTGCGGTGTCGTTGAAGAAGGTACTGTACTCGAATTCGTCGTTGAAGCTGTTGTCGAGGTTGAACGCGGACGTGTCAAAATCCAGACAAGGCTCGTCAGTAGCTGAGGAGTAGGGTGAAGAGAAATGCCCGCTTTCAATGAGATAGCGATCTGTGTCAAAGGACGTTGACAGAAATTCAGAACCGCCACAGCTGAAAAGAGTGTCATCTGTAGTGGCAGGAGCCAGGCCAATGTTGGCTGAGTCGAGGTTGTGTGTGACTGGGACTGGAATATCTTGGACACCTCCGCCGACATGTGACACTGCAGGTCGGACAACATCGCAGCAGGACGTTGTGTCAGGTCGGGAGAGGTGTTTTCAGACTGTTCCAGGATTGTCTCCTTGGCCGGCTCCTGTTGGGCAATCTCTTCAGATTCTTCGGGGACAGGTGATAGGCAGGGGGATAGTGCCATAGGATCAACGGTGGCGTTGGGAGAGACCATGGTCTCCATTGGCTGGTGTGTAGTTTTAGAGCTGAAGAGCTCTTTTGACAGTGGGGGAAGACCATTCGACTTTCGCATTGCTGCAAGCTCTTCCATGAGCCTGGCATTCATCTGCTCAGCCTGCTGAATGGCAACCTCGAGGTCCTTGTTCCTCTTCTCGAGGAGCTCAACCTCCTGCCTCTTGCGTTCACGAGAGGACTGGGCCGCGCGGCGGTTCCGTAGAACGCGCTCGACTCGGCGTTGCTCCTTTTCATCAGCGGTCTTGGCTCGCTTTCTGCATGGGGAGTTAGTGGAACCGTTCGTGATATCATCTGAATCTTTCGTTGATTCATACCTAGGAGGGAGGTTTGTCTTGGGTTCGGGGAGGACTTGACCCCATGACTTTCTCTTCTTGGTAGTCTTCTTCTCAGGAGCTGGCGAAGGGGATGGTGTTGATGCAACGCCCTCTTCCTGCTTGATCATGGGTAGTAGAGAATCCTCGTTGAAGGACTTTGGTGTCAACATGTCCATGGGGTTCACTGTTGAAGCTGCGCTAGGGGTGATAGCGGCGAACAGTGATGTGTAGGCATCTCCAGGAGCTGACATGAGAGACTCGGCTGGGGATTGGAAGAATTGGGAAGCTGGTGATCCTTGTTGCTCCATGTTTATGCGTTTGCTTGTGTGTGATTAGGTATTGTTTTGTAGAATGGAGAAGCTGGAGTTGGTCTGAATATCAGATACAGCAACGAATATTATGGGGATATGTAGCTGTTATCAGAGGTGTATGAGGCGCAGGCAGCGATGTTCCACCATCACAAGACTTGGCCAAAGTGTGAGTCAGTGACTAGACTTTGATTGCGTCTGCCTTGATCAACTATGAGTCAGGTCAGGTGATGGTGATGACGATGGGGAAAGAAGGTGCTTCAAGAGGAAAAGGACAGGTGTTCAGTTCACTCTGTGTTGGCGACCATTCGCTGGGTGCTTGTCGGTTTGGGAATGGAAAGGACAGCTTGGTAGGAGCGGACAGGCCCTCTTTATCTCTTGAGGACACGTTGAGAGTTTGGAGGGCACGGCTCGGTAGATGCAACTGCCTGAGGCACCAACCTCTGAGATGGGTACCAAGGCTAACCCCCCTGAACTCGTTTTGTGAACCTAAAGGGGGAAGGTGCTCTCGGATAGGACCCTTCTGGTGCCGGGATGCACTTCGCTACCCGGCCCATCCTGGAACAGGCTTTCAGGGGGCGCAAGTTACGCCACCGAGCGACACGCACGGCGCTGTCCTCTCAACTGCAGGGGGGCTTAGGAATCTCCCCCACAGCACATGCTGTAGGTCTCATTGGCGGAATACGATCTGACACAGCGCTGTACGGGCCTGTACGGAGCCCCATCGACCGTTCGAGTTTCCAAAAAAAGGGGGTTGATCAATCGGAGGCCGTGAGACTTGGGTTCAGTCCGCCCGTTAGTTGACGGAACACTGAGCCTGCGGTGCCAGAAACGCCGTTCTTTGTTCAGTAGGTGACGGACCTTGTAGCTCCTTGTGCCTCATTTTGAGGATGGTGCGATTATCCATTGCCGAGAGTATCACTATTAGTGTGTACTGTACTCGGGGCTCGTAATGGGTGCACGAGAATAAAGATCAATAACTCAAAGCTGATGAGGCTCGTGTAACAAACACGCAACGCAACAAGCCCCGTGTTGGTGGCTTTAATTTTAGAGAACGAGAGGCAATAATACCTACGTAAGATAAGCCAAAACTGCCGATTCTCATGAATACGCTTCAGCCATTTCTCCCTGTGGGTGGTGCAGCCCGTGCATTCCCATGGAGGAGAAAAGGCTATTGAAATGTCGTGATCCCCTCTCTTGAGAACAACCACTGATATGGATCTACACCATCAAATGGAAGAAGCTTTCAACTCTTAACTTTACTCCTTGGTTGTTCACACTTTACAGAGTTTAGCATTGGCTCTATTGAATGCTTGTTTCCCCGAGGCGTCTTATTCTGCACAATGACGAGATGTCAAAGAATGGATACTCAAAGGAAAATGGGCGAAGGAGGTCGAAGGAATGGATCCGACAACCACACAATTCTAGGTGCCTCTCACTGTAATTCTACTGCCTAGCGCTCACGATACATTGGAGTCCTAGACCTTAGTTTTCGTACACAGTCAGCTATTGTCAGCTCTCCACCAAACCCACCAATCCACCCAAGCCACGCAGGGAGAAATCCACAGACTCAAGTCCATTCATGCAGGGCATCATCATTTCTCTCGTTATCGTCGATGATGGCTGCCAAGGGAAGAGAGAAAGCGGTGTTGAATGCCATCAGCTCTTTGGGGTCCGTTGGTATGTGGCTGAAGGAAGCTCAACATAACCCAGAGGGTATCTTTGCAATCAACCATTAAACTCAAAGCAAATGATTGACAGGCCAATTGAACTCAGTAATTATCGTGACCCCTCCTGTAATGAAAGCCTCGTAAACAACGGAAACAATATCACAGCGCCCCAGAAAATCTTATCGGTGCTACTGCTACTGCTACGTGACAGACGAGACTCGTAACGAAGCATTTGTATGCACACTTCGTAAGACGACGTAGTCTCTGCTATCAGCGGTCATGTCCTAACTTAGAAGCTGGGCTGACGCTGACTGACGCCTCATCAAGTGGAGTTGCTTTCTCGTGTGTGTTCCAAGAAAAGAACTGCCTGGAGCTACCTTAAGCTGCTGCTACTGCTGCTATTGTACTCGGTACCGCCGGCCCTACCGGGGACGCATCCGCCATCCATCAAAATACCACCTCCTCCATTTGTTTCGCTGGCTCTGGAATCTCAAGGCCTCCATATTATCCACCAAATGCCCCATCTTGCCTTGCCATCATCGACAGTCGTTCATCTTGGCTCTGTTTCCTTGATTGCTGAGATCATCGTATCGTGAAGCTCGTGCTTATAGGCTACCGGTTTCAGAATTATTTTACTTTTCGTCAAGCTTTGCATTTGAGTTCAGCTTGCGCAGGCACAAACTTTCTGGCGATGAATGTAACAGAGAACCTTGATAAGTCGGTCTGATATGCATTAAGATTGGCGATATACTCGCGAATCCCCTCACCAGATTCTCCACTGCCGAGATACATACATTCGATGCGGTGAACTGACATCTGAACTTTCGGTGTTGTTGAGCTCCCTTGATTGCTGGGATTGTTAGGTCCGTGAATCAAAGTCTCAAGTAAAGTTCAGCTTTGAGTTTTCAAGCCTCAATACCGAATTGAGACGGAAACATGCAGATTTTCTCATTCGTGAAGATGGTCGAGTCCATTTTCAAATTCACCGGCTCTTCGGTCGTGCTCCCTTGCTGTGCTACGGATCGCATCCCCGCGACCTGGAATGGAACGCTACTTTAGCCCAGTTTCTCTGAGAGCCCATGCAGCTGGGACTCGCTACGAATGGGGGGCCCCTTCTTCTTGGCGAAACTTGAACTGAACAAGACAAGATCTCGTTCGTCTCGAGCGGGAGGGAAGGGGATCTAGGCGAATCTACCAGCCGCCCATCAGACATCAGTCCAAGGGATTCCCTCTTTTGAGACACGCCAATGGTTAAAGTCGCAGGGAGACACGCAAAACTTGTTCCAGTTCAACCTCTTCTGCCTCTGCCCTCGTTTCTGGCATGTCTCAGGAGTACCATGTTTCACTGAAAGTGATCTTCCCGTTCCCTGCCCGTCAGAAATATCGTTCGACCCTGATCGTCAAAGAACCCCCTTTCTTGATCCCTCGAACCCAAGGATATCCCTTTTAGCCTGTCCAGCTCGCCTCTTATCCCTAGCTTCCACGATAGTTCTTCCGCCGGAGATATAGTCCAGACCATAGTCAGACCATAGATTCGCGCACCAGTGATTGAAGGTCTGGACGCAAAAGGAGCTGGTGGAGATTCTCATTCCAAGACGTAGCGTAACCCCTGGTTTGCAATATCGGGCTCATCTGAGTTTAATTGAACCAATTAATTAATCTCAAACTTGTACTCTATTGCCGGGATCGTATCGTATTTCATCTTCATCTCTGACTTACAGTCTTACACCATGTCCTATCAAAGAATCTCATCTCATATTCGACGCGTTCCCCATTGTGTCAGGTTGGCCGGCCCGGTACTTATCTTAGTATCAGAAGGCAATGGAAGCACAATGAACCCACTTCCTCTCACCATCAGACATGTCCATATGAATTGCCCATCTCGAATCTCCGTGACTGAGTCAAGTCTCAGCAGCTAAAACCTCAGCATTGATCACTTTCCAACCTCTGTTTTCGCCCAGCCTCTTCGCGTGCGACCGTTACGGCACCACCCGCCGCCCCTTAACCAAGCATTACTAGGACCAGACATTGAGTGAGAAACAGACTCGGATGGTATCAAGCCCAGGCTTGGACTCCCCAGGACAATCACATCTGTTGCGCAGCGAAGTGCGTAGTACGCGGCAATGCGTAAAGCGGCATGTGGGATATTAAATGTTGGTCACCAACCCGAAAGTGCCGATTAACAATGAATCTTTGGTCCAATCTTACAACGGCCCTCATCGCAATATCTCGATTCTTTCAACATAACTTCCACGTAACGGTGGCCCAGATATTTACGGCCGCGCAATGGAGACTACAACGGCCGCTGCTTTCGAGCGTATTCCTGAGTCCTGCCCCCCCCCCCCCCCCCCCCGTAAAGTTTATGCCCGTTCACTCAAAGTGACTGATGTATGTTGTTAGCTGAATACTGCTATTGACGAGTCAATGGTCTTTGACTAGCGAGTCTGTCCATGAAAGTCCATGTTTCACTTCTGATATTTTTTAGAATGATCTCATGCTGTAGCAATTCGTACATCTTGAAACAATTATAGCCCAACGAAGCGTATAAGTCATCAAACCTGAGGCGTTGTTTCAGCGTCGTTTCAATAACCATTGCATCTTCAATCGTTGAGCCGAGTGTCATTCATTTCTTGCTAAAGGTGCAATTTACTGTTAGGTTCTCGCTTCGTGTAAGTTTTTGAGGTGTTGGTTAACCCATGACAAAGATAGTCAGTTGTTTTTATATCCATACTTCCCAAGATTAGTAATTATCTTGAGTTCATCCAAGACGAGAGTGCGTTGTGACAATATGGTTGGAACAAATGCTCAAGCCTGCGCCATTCAGTCTTCGATTAGTGATTTGACTGCTTATCGCACAGTATCTTCATAGCCCCGCATGATAACGTGATAACCATTAGTATCAATAGCAGCTATTTGAGCGTCTTCATGCTCGCCAACGAAATACTCTCGTGAGAAAGCCTTACCTGATCGTCAATATGCGTCGATAGTCATTAATTCACTGCGGACAAAACTACCCTAGATCAATGTAACAAGCCATCAGGAAGTGGCTGTGAAAAGCCACAATCAGAGCCTTATCAGTTCCGCAAAATTATCCGTCGCCGTTCGTTGCGTCATTCGCCCACTTCTCCAGCCCTGTCTTCGTGGCGCCCCGCATCCAACCATCCCATCCCATCGCAAGCCAAGTCAAGTCCGATTCTAGGCCTTCGGCGCTTCCATGCCTACCTAAAGTTTACACTCACATGACATTTACAACCTCTTCCAACTTTACTCCTCAACCGTAAAACTCTTCCTCCACGACCTCTACCATCACCTCGAGTCAACCACCCACAATGGCGAACCGTCAGATGGCCCGCGACATGCAAGTCGAGTTCCAGGCTCGCTTCCAAGCCAAGCAGGCTCGCCGCGAGGCCCAAAAGGCAGCCAAGCAGGATCCCATCCTGAAGAAGCAGATTCAGGAACTTCTCAAGAAGGGAGAGACGCAGAAGGCTTACCAGAAGGCCAAGATGCTGCTGTCAAAGCAGGCGCTTGCACAGCAGATGGATCAGATGGCTGATATGGCGGAGTTGTCTGCTGCGCAGATCCAGGCCAACAACTCGATGAACCGCATGACACAGATGATGGCCCAGTCATCACGAACTATGAATGTGGCCCAGAAGAACACCAACCCCGAGAAGGTGAGCACCTCGCTATCTATACGACATCAATGGACACTAACAGCAGCCTAGACCCTCGTCACTCTCGAGCAGTTCAAGCAGCAAAACGAAGAATACGCCATGTCCAACGGCATCTACCAAGACGCCATTACCCAGTCTACCTCCACCCAAGTCGGCGAGGATGCTGTCCACGAACTTCTCGGCAAGCTGGCCGACGACGCTGGCCTTGAGCTCAGCAAGGAGCTCAACCAAGCAACACCCTCGACCGCCGAACCCCAGCAGACCAACGAGCCTACCGCCGAGGAAGAGGATAAGCTTCAGCAGAGGCTGCGAGCCCTTCGCGCATAGTCTTGCCCCCCACAGGAGAACTTGCTGGATTTTGGGACTTTCGAATGTCCATCATTTTATGCGATAGGGCGGCATGACAGATACTTAACGATCAACTTTCGGAGAGGTGCGTTTTCTTGGTTAAGGTTTGGCGTTGGGGTTTTGGTGGCGACATAAATTCATCTTCATCTCCAACTTCGAGAATGAACGCAATTTTTCTTTATTGTTTATCAACATCATACATTAGACATGACACTCGCTCTCACTTTTCTCCTATATGCTCGTGACGTACATTGCACGCTCCATACAAATGCCAGATACTCCAAACTCTGCTGGGCTTACATGTAAAGACTTGCCACTGCCGTAATATCCCTCTTGATCATCTCCTGTGCTTGTTGCATCTTTTGATACAGTTCGGGGTCACCCACAATTCTCGCCGCGTTCTTCACCTCGCGACATGTCTCATCCAGTCGTGTAATCGTTCGTACAATCGTGCCCTCAAGAACATCCGTCAAGCCGGTGATGTTCTTGAAGCTCATGCCTCGAGCCCACTCGTAGACCACTTCCATGAGACCGAACCGTGGTCGAGAAACAAAGTCATTTGAGTCATCGGCAGACTGAATGACTTGTAGTCGGGTCTGCACATCATTCACCTTCTCAGAGATGGCAACAATGGTCTCCTTTCCTCGCTCGAGGTTGCCAGTCAGGGATGGTTCCATATCGGTTTTCTCTTGGAACACAAATGCCGACAGGAGGGCGGCGATTTCGGCAGGTTCGTAGTCGGCGAGGACGTTGTCGAGAATGAGTTCTGTGAGAACCAATTCATCACCAGAGTGAATCTCACAGGCGACCTTGCCCTTGAGCTGAATTCGAGTAGCATCATCAATGAAACCAAGCTCCTTAAGCACTTGGACTCGCTGTTCGTAGTCGGGTAGAAGTTGAAGGTTCTGATCAGACAATGACTGCTTCAGCTGAGAGATATGCTCCTTGATGAGCCACTCGTCGTGACACATTGCGAACTGTTTGTATAGTTAGTACTGAGGTCATGTCATGGAGAGGGGTGTGAACTTACGTGCTTCAAGAAGTCTGGACACTTCTCAGCTGGTGAGTTCGATATCGTCTTGACCAATTCAACCCTCTTCTCCACAATCTCCTGCAGTTGCAATTGCTTGATTCGAGAGAGATCGAGTTCCTCCCATCTGTCATCCCACGAACCACACAGCTCTTGCAGTTTGTCCTTCGCCTTTTGATAGCCATCTCCGCCCTGGAAGATCTCGGGAATAATACCCTTTGTCACCCATCTTGTAAGACACTCTACGTCGCTCAGAGGAACGTGAAGAGTCTTGGTCTGCACTCGCTTCTTACTCTTGGGAAGTTCGTGGAGATATTTGCGGAATGCAGGGATGAAAGGAAGCTGATCGGTAGCATCTCGTCGATCTCGAAGTGATTTGATGGCGCATACATGTAGTGTTGGATCCTCCGTCGTTCCTTTATTACTAACTCCGTCTGCGAGAAGGATACCAATAGAGCGAATGCCGTCCCAGTTGAAGACGACAAGGCGGTGCTGAGAGAACATTCTACGTCCAATAGGGATAGACAGCAAACCCTTGTACAGCTCAAATGTGAGTCTCTTGAAGTCTTGGGAAGCTTGATGGCATTCGTCCATCGAAACGTCGCAGATCTCGCAAGAATCTCTCTTGACCTTGGCCAAGTCCGCTTGCGCTAGCTTCACGTCCTTCTCGTGTTCGGGGAGCAGCTGTTGAGTAGCGTGTTCAGAGAAACTGCGCTTGATCATCTCCTCGATCTTCAACGCCTCCACTCGGAGGAGATTCAGAATCATGTTGTATGTCAGTCGGAACTGTGACCGCAACTTAGACGGCTCTCCCAGAATCATGTTTCGGAGATCTGCAACAGGAGGAGCATCATCCAAACCTCCTGGTGGCACAATAATGACTGAACCAACTGTATCCAGACCACGACGACCAGCGCGACCGGCCATCTGAGTATACTCTCCTGGTAATAGATTTCGGAACGAATGTCCGTCATGCTTGCGGTATCCAGAGAATACTACTGTTCGTGTAGGAAGGTTCAGACCCATAGCAAATGTTTCTGTAGCGAACAGTACCTTGACCAATGTCTGCGCGAACAAGATCTCGACTAGCTCCTTGACGATGGGTAGCAATCCACCATGATGCACAGCGATACCTCGACTCAGAAGTTCCCTCAGCCTGATGATTTGTGGGAGCTGTCGGTCGTCAGGCTTTAGCCGCGCAACCGACTTTTCGATGATCATGTGAATATGGCTCTTCTCAGCGGCAGTACAAAAGTCTTGGTTGCTGAGGGCATCTGCATTCTCTTCGCATCGCTTTTTCGAGAACACGAAGATACAAGCGGGCAAAAGAGTTTGCTTCTTGAGATACTGAACAAGGTGAACCCAGAGGTTCTTGTCTTGCGCAACAGATGTGAAGCCTCCAGCACGGCCTCCACGGCCCATATGACCAGGAGCATGGCTTGCTCGTGGTGGTCCACCCCGACCACGTTGTTGATTACCTCCTCTCTGCTGTTGGCCTCCTCCACGTCCGCCACGCTGGGGACCGCCCCGTTGAGTACCACCACGTTGGTTGCCACGAGGATTGCCTCCACGAGTGGCGACAGTAGTCTCTGCAGGCTTCGGCTTGTCTTTTCCTTGGATAGCAAAATGTGCGTCTTTCCATCCCTTCTCAATGAACTTCTTCTCCGAGTCCACGATCTTGTGGATGTCCTTTCCGGCCCAGAGATAATGCTCTAAGGGGACAGGACGCTTAGGTGTAGAGATGACGTAGATGTCTTTCTGCTTCGTTCGTCCAACCCACGAAGCAAACTCCTTAGTGTTTGGAACTGTGGCGGATAGTAGAATGAGAGACACATGCTCAGGCAGCATGATAATGACCTCTTCCCAGACAACACCTCGCTCAAAATCGTTGACGTAGTGGACTTCGTCAAAGATAACGAACTCGACATCGCGGATTAGATCAGCTCCTCGGTAGAGCATACTTCGAAGAATTTCCGTTGTCATGATCAGGCAACTAGCCTCAGGATTGATCTGGACATCACCAGTGAGAATACCCACCTCGTCAAATGTCTGTCGAAAGTCACGAAACTTCTGGTTGCTGAGTGCCTTGATTGGCGAAGTGTAGATGGCCTTCGTCATGTGTTTAGCAGCCAGCGCAATCGCGTACTCTGCCACGACGGTCTTGCCGGCTGAAGTATGCGCTGCAACGAATACTGAATCGCCGTTCTCCAGGTGGTAGACTGCTTCCTTCTGGAAAGTGTCGAGTTCAAAGGGCCACTCTCTAGCCATATCAGGTACAAGTTCTCTGAAGTTGGACATATCGTGGTTGATGTCGACCATATGCGCCCATTCGCGACCAGCCTTGCGAGCACTCGAGGCTGCAAGAACTCCGTGGGGTTCCAGGGCGGGGAACTCAACAGGCAGAATGTCGTCGATATCATCACCATCATCAGCAGTTTCGTCGGGAGTTGCATCCGGAGTTGTAACATCAGTTGAAGTTTCATTGCCACCTTCTCCGACTTTGGCGTCTTCTGGATCTTCTTCGAGTACCTCCTTGACTGCGTTCGCATCTTCTTGGCTGATACTTGTCTTTTTCTTAGTGAAGTCGATTCCTCTGCTCATTCCAGGAGCCTTCTCTAGTAGTCCACCCTCGGCACCAAGCTGGATCACTCGTTCAAGCTTGTTGCCTGTGCCACTTGTCCCTGTAGCATCTCCTGCAACACCTGTGTGAACTTGATCCTCAAATGCCGCCGTTGCTTCGATGCCCTCGAGACCACCGGGAGCGAACGGAAAGAAACCTGCGGCGCCCCTCACGAAATCAGCACGATTGGCAGGCTTTCGAGTCAGACTTGTCGAGTTCTTGGCTGTGGCACTGTTTGCGGGGACAGTGACGTTCTTGTAGCCTGTAACACGACCTTCAAGTCCATGACGCTGAAACCTGGTGAGAGTTCGAGTATGCGGTGGCGCAACCTTGTAAAGCGAAGTATAATCGGCCTCATAATCCCATCGTTGCTGAAGTCGGTTGAGCCACTCTGGTGAGAACTCAGGCGAGGGTGAGAGGAGGAGCTCCTCTAGGTGTCGCTTAAGTTCTTCTGGATCTTGAGTCGCAGGTTGGCGTTGACCGGTCTCTTCAGGCCCTCTTTCAAGGAGAGCGTCGATACCAGCCATGCCTGTTAGTTTTGACTTAAGCTACAGACAAAACTGTGAGATGGAATTCGTTATGGTAAAATGAATATTGAAGTGATGCAAGCTCTAAGTTAAAACTGCCCCACCATTGACGTTGGTGATTCTGACATTCATGGCGGGACACTCATGAAGAGCTCATAGCTCCACTTTGATTACCCTGTACCTACAAAAATCATCTCCGATCCAGATATTTGACATGATTTACTTTCTAGATCCGTAGAGGGGCCTTTGGGTGATCTTAGAAGACGATGGTTTTTTATATGGCTTAGTTTCGAAACTTCGACTTACGGGAACAAGATCTCTCTACAACTTTTATCCTTATATATTGGACCCTCTTCAGATAATCTCTCACGGTTAGTGAGCAAAGACATGGCATCCTACGAACACAGCTCACAGTTAAGAGATGCACAAATGTGAATTGGTAGATCATTAATAAGACGGCTGCTATGCCCTGACTATACATGGCAACACGCGGTAAAATTACATTTCCTTTCCCTTCCGCACGTCTATCAAAAAAGTGTCCATCAAATACGCCAATTGGACCAGATTTTAATCCGCATCACAATTCAGATGCCACGATGGGTAGCATGAAGCAAGCTCTGTCATACACAATACGTAGGCATGGGCGTCGACCTGACATGCTCAAGCAGGTAAACTATATTCTCTCTCAACCCTCATGTCTCTTTTTTACAGACGGAGGACCTTGGCAGCATAGTCCTCAATCAGCTGCTCGGTAGGGAAGGACATCTCCTCGAGCTTCTGGGCGTAAGGGGTAGGGACCTCAGCACCAGTGACACGGGCGGCGGGGGCATCGAGGTAGTCGAAGCCGTACTCCATTGTCAAGGCAAGGATCTCAGATCCGACACCGAAGGCAGGGTAGCCAGACTCGACGGACAAGAGACGGTGGGTCTTCTTGACGGACTGGATGATGGTCTCAACATCGAGAGGCTTGATAGATCGCAGGTTGATAACCTCAACCTCGACACCGTACTTCTTCTTGAGGTTCTCGGCGGCAATGAGAGACTGGCCAACAGTGCGGCCAAGGGTGACAATGGTCAAGTCCTTGCCGGATCGCTCAATCTTGGCCTTGCCGAAGGGAATGACGAAGTCGTCCTTCTGGGCGGCCTCGGACATGGGGAAGCTCTGACCGTACATCAACTCGTTCTCGAGAACAACGACGGGGTTGGGGTCGCGGATGGCGGCCTTCAGGAGACCCTTGGCATCCTCGGAGTTCCAAGGAGAGACGACCTTGAGACCGGGAATGCTGCCGTACCAGGCGGAGTAGTCCTGGGAGTGCTGAGCGCCGACACCAGCGGCGAAGCCGTTGGGGCCACGGAAGGTGATGTTGCAAGGCTGGATACCACCAGACATGTAGAGGGTCTTGGCAGCAGAGTTGATGATCTGATCGATGGCCTGCATGGCGAAGTTGAAGGTCATGAACTCACACTAGATTGGTGAAGCACAATGATTAGAGTCTCGAGTAATCACATTGCGGAAGCTGAGATACTTACGACGGGGTGAAGACCACTGAGGGCAGCACCAACAGCGAGACCACAGAAACCAGACTCAGTAATGGGAGTGTCAATGACACGCTTCTCACCGAAGCGGTCGAGAAGACCCTTGGTCACCTTGTAGGCACCGTTGTACTGAGCAACCTCCTCACCGAGAATGAAGACCTTCTCGTTCTGCTCAAGCTCCTCAGCGAGAGCCTCATTGAGCGCATCTCGGACAGTGACCTCCTTGACACCAGAGCTCTGGCCGTCGGCGTAGGATCGGGTCTGGGCGGAACCGAAGACAACAGGTCGGGCAAGAGCAGCGCGAGCGACGGCAGACTGGGCGAACGAAGGGGCAGCGGGAGCGCGAAGAGCCCGGGTCGAAGCAGCTAGGCGAGCTGCGGGTCGAAGAATGCGAGACATGATGTGCGGCGGTTTGTTGAACAAGTCAATTGACCGAGGAGTCGGAGAGGAGGAGGGCGGAGGGTCGACGGGGAAGAGAGAACAGAACTTGAAAGACAAGAAGCTGCAGTGGACAGGCTTCTCTTAATTCCCTGGTCGTCGACTTTGACGTGGGAATTGAAAATGGTGATGAACTGAAGTTGGTGTTGAGAGATGGAACAGGTCGGGTTGAGAGAGGGAATTTCACCGAACAACGCTTTCGCTGGCCAGCTATCAGTTTTTTTTTGGGGCCAGTCGGTACGTATCGTGCCGGAACTGCGAGGTACTTGAGCCCTCACCAATTTCCAGTGACTAATGGGGTACCCGGTCTCCAAAACCCCCGAGTGAGCCTCCGTTAGCTCGGGGCAGCTTTATCCCTCTTGCTCCCCGCCTACAGCGACTTTTGATGCGACCCCTGCCGTTCACTGTAGCACTGTTTTCGAAGGGTAGCTTACTAGCGCTGAAGCACCTATCAGAGCTCAGAACAGAACCCTCCGACCCATTTCGAAAGTCTGTTGGGGGATCCAGGGGCGCATTGGGGGACCATTTATCTCCACCAAAAACATAAAAACTGAGTGCTTTATCTGCTTGAACAGAGTCAGATGACGGTGCCGGAGAAACAAGAAGCCGCTAATAAGAGATCACCTCAGCATCGAATGTTGATGTGATTCAATTGATGTTTCATGGCCAATTAGGCTATCATTGACAAGAAATTTGAAACTGTATGGTATGTATATTACAATTATAAGCCAGTATTGTCCCCAAACTCCTCTGCCTTCTGGATCCTCTATATCTTGAGGCCGGCCACTTCATATATGTATGCATCATCAGCCAGCATGATTTGCCCTTTTTGATCTTCATAAGATGTTTTTGTTTTGGAATTTTGTCGTCATAAGTCTATTGCTTTACGCAGCAGGCTTGCGAGCCACCATGAGGTACATGGGGGTGAAAAGGTGATCACGACCACCAGCGACCAAGCAGTCGGCAGCAAGAGCCAGACTGTCAGCAGTCTTCTTGGTTCCAGCAGGAGCAAGCTTGAATGTCTCAAGAAGACCAGCCAGACCATGGGCAATGGTTCGTCCCCAGGTGGTCATGCGCACAATGGTGAAGATGTCACCTACGGACTGGATGTAGCGGAGCTCACCAGCCAGGGGCCAGTACCAGGGAAGAGCATCCGGGCGCATAGCCAGATCCTCGTGGTGGAGCATCTCGAAACCAGAGTCCTTGATGGCGTCAAGTCCCTCGGAGACCTTGCACATGTTGGAGATACCATCGCCCTGCTCGATACCCAATCGAATCTCACGGTGGCGGAGGTTATCGTTATCGTACTCATCGGTCATGAGCCACTCGTACACACCGAAGACACCACCGGGCTTGAGAACTCGGAAGATCTCGCTGTAGATGCCCTTGAGAGTGGGAGCGTGGCAAGTAGCCTCAATGGCATAGACGGCATCGAAGCTGTTGTCAGGGAAGGACATTTGCTAAAAGGGGTATTAGTTGGGGGTCAGGACCCGAGGATGCTGGGCAGTACGAACCATAAAGTCACCCTTGACAAACTTGAGCTGGTCTGACAGACCCTCCTTGAAAGCGTAGTGGGTAGCACGCTCAATCTGGTAGTCGTTGTTGTTAAGACCGGTGATGTGGGCACCAGTGAACTTGGCGATCTCGCGAGCGGGACCACCCACACCGCAACCGACGTCGAGAACCTTCATGCCCTCCTTGATGCCGATCTGGTGAGCAAGGTAGTGCTCATGGCGGGCAATGGCCTGGTAAAAGGGCTCGCCCTGGGAAAATCGGCAGAAGTGGAAGGACTGGCCCCAGCCATACTCGTAGAGATCGGTAGCAAGGTTGTAGTAGCTGTGAACCCAAAGTCAGTCGACAGTCCAAAAAGAAGCATTCGAAGACATGAACCAGAATGCCACGGAGAAACAGAGACAAAAATCAGATCACTTACTGTCGAGTCAAAGTGGCGTATTCGGCTGTACGGGCCTGACCGCTATGTTAGTTCCTCCTATTCATTCATGGCGGGGCATATCAAGGGATCATACAGCTCGCTCCTCGGGAGTCTCGTCCTCAGCGCGCTTGTTATCCCAGTGCTTGAAGTACTCGTCGACAGCAGCCTGCTTAGCAGAACCGCCCTTTCGGAACATGGCAGCAACACCTCCTCGGGCCTGGGCAGAGGATCCGTGCATGGCCTTGTTGAAGTCGGCATCGCGCTGGTGATCCTCGCGCTCGAGGTTGGAGGCGGTAGATGAGGCAACCATGTTGAATATGGTGTAAAGTGTTCAAGGGAAAGGTGAAGGTTGTTGAAGAGAATCGAAGTCAAGGCAAAGAAGAGAAGGACAGCAGGCGAATTAATGATCGATTGAAAATTAGAAATCTAAAGGGAGTGGGTTGGTTTTAATGGCAGAAGGTTGCGCAGAGGGACGGCCTGTCGCAACAAACAAATTTCAGGGCCCTCCCCTGAACTGTACAAGCCATCCCGTCTATGGGCATCCAATCTCAATTGCGAATTGAGAAGTAACAGTACGCTAAACCTGAAGTGTATTAGGTCCCCTGTCTATCGCTTGGGGGTCTAGGGGGCCGGGTTCTTGGTCTAGGCGACCCGATAGTTTACGACCCGAAGTAATTTACGGGATGCTAAGTTAACTCTCCATCAGACTTTGACCTTCATGTGAAAGACAAGGAATTGAACAAGCTGTTGATTTCTTTGAAAAAGCTTTGATTTGCCGTTGCATTAATTGACTAAATTGTCCTTGTAATTGTCCCTCCTTTCGCCACAATTCGGAAATGTCTGGCGGTGAGAGCGCAGCGCAGCAGCTCATTGATGGATGCCAGGAAGAGGTATCCGGAGGCTCAATTTGCGAGAAATGATACGAATACGAAAGCGTCTACGAGAACATTGTCTCTACAATGGAACAAAGATACAATGCAAGTCATGACAACTCACTAAACAACTGGATAATTGTAGCCGGACAGGTTCCGTCATGATGATAACAAGTCTATCATATTACCTGCATCTCTTCATCATATTCTGAACTTCTCCAACTGTTGGGTCGCCAAACAGATAATTTTCGTTTTCGTATTGAGCCATTGATGCCCATCTCATATCATGAGAAGCCCCCAGATCTACTGGCAGCGGATGACTTCTCCAGAACTCTAAAGTAAGACAATGACAAAAAATAGATCTTATGACGAAGCTATCAGATTATCGATCTATCTTGTGCAAATCCTCCAAAATGAATGCGCCAGTCATGGTTGAGGACTTACATCTGTCCGAGCTGACGAGCAGGTGTTATTACCGAGGCTTATCGATAAGACCACCTACAGCCCCTCTGCCCAATGACGGCCAACTCCGGTTTTAAGTTTGGAGTCTGAGGCCATATTTTGTATTACATAAGGTGGCGGGTGACCGAATTTCCGCGCCTCAACTCCAAAAGTCATCACAGTCAACTAGAAGCTTTCTCTACGCAAAATCATTACTCTATCTATTCACAATGCCGCCTCAGATCAAGCAGGATCTCAACCGATCAGGATGGGAGACCACCGACTTTCCCTCCGTCTGCGAGACGTGTCTACCAGATAATCCTTACGTCAAGGTGCTTAAAGAAGATTATGGTGCAGAATGCAAATTAGTAAGTCTTTCGCGTTGATTTTCTTCGCGTTTTCGCATAGAGACAATGCTAACATATGTCCAAATAGTGTACCAGACCTTTTACTGTATTCGCTTGGAGCGGTACTCGCGCCAACGGCCGTAAGAAGCGAACAAATATTTGCTTGACCTGCGCGCGACTCAAGAACTGCTGCCAATGCTGCATGCTCGATCTTTCCTTCGGTCTTCCCATCGTCGTACGCGATGCTGCTCTCAAGATGGTCGCGCCCGGCCCGCAGTCCGATATCAACCGAGAATACTTTGCGCAAAACAATGAACAGCTTATTGAGGAGGGAAAGGTTGGACAAGAAGAATACGAGAAAACGGATGAGAAGGCGCGCGAGCTACTACGAAGACTCGCGAATAGCAAGCCATACTTCCGTAAGGGCAAGACTATCGAGGAGGGAGAGAGCTCCAAGGGTGGAAACGCAGCTGTCGGTGCTGGTCTTGGAGGACCTGGTCCAATTCGGACCCGAGACTCAAAGGCAGCCGCTGCTGCGGGAGCTAGGACTGGTGGTAAGGGTCGTCAGGTCTTCCCCAGTGCTGCCCAACTCCCTCCCAGTCCACGCGACTGGGTTCCCCCCGCCGACAAGAACATTATGTCACTCTTTGTGACGGGTATCGAGGATGATCTCCCTGAGTACAAGCTTCGCGACTTCTTCAAGGTTCACGGCAAGATCAAGAGCTTGGTCTGCTCACACATGTCGCACTGCGCCTTTGTCAACTACGAAACTCGAGAGGCGGCTGAGAAGGCTGCTGAAGCATGCCAGGGTCGCGCCGTTATTGCAGGATGCCCTCTAAGAGTTCGATGGGGACAACCAAAGGCTATTGGTACTATGGACAAGGACGAGAGGACGCAGATGCTGCGAGATGCTAGACAGCACCAGGGGGGATCTCAAGGTCAGCGATCGATCGAGGGTGACAGTGGTTCTGCCAACCGTCAAGCTCTGCCAGCCCCAGTGGCAGCGCCCCCAGGAGCTTCCGACACACCTGCTTACGCCGCTCTCTCTGGAGACTAAATGAAGTAACGACTTGTTTTATGTTCATCATAAGGTAGAAAACCATGCCTTTTGGAGTTTGGCGTCAGGAAAAGGGCATCATGGATAGGGTGGTCTTCATTAGCGAAAAGGACAATTGATCATGGAGGTTGCAGATTACGTGAGAAACAGGAATAGATGGGAAGCAGAGAGCTATTCTAGAGTGATGATCATTTTGGTGCATTTCATTCCTGGAGGGTATCATGACAGTCAGATAGATAATGTTACAAATTGTACAATGGGACTAATAGCCTCCTCTCATTTTTTACCACCACCACCGCAGCAGCCACCTGAAACTGCGCCCTTGCCAGCCGTCTTAATAGACTCGTTATCGCCTCGTTCAATATCCTCGTGTATTCTCAGCTCTGTGAATGCTATTAGCTCCTGTCTTGTCCCTCTGCGGACCCGTCTGAACTCACTGAAGGTATCCTTGCCATCTTCTGTTCTTTGGCCTTGGACAACATTCTGACGAAGGACCTTTGCAACATCCTCGGCATGCTTTATAGCGGCAGGAGCATCGGAAGCGTCGATCGAGGCTTTTTGGCGGAACTCGTTGCGGATCTGAAGCTGAGCAGCAGACAAGATAGGGGCGTCGCCTGTAAGCAACCAAACAGTCAGCATAGCCCATTGGGCCAGTCTTGAACATCGAGAACAGCCGTATTCAATGTTCGGTTGCGGAATAGTTGCGTACCTTGGAAGGCGATTCGCGCCGCGCGCATTAGATGCCGGTAAGCATTGAGAGCGGGAGCGGGAGCGGTGGCCATTTTGAGATCTGACAACTCTAACGAGTGAAAAGTCTTCGAACCGAAAGTAAAGACTGGCGCAACGAGTCGTGCGTGTCGTGCTAGGGTTGTCGTAGTTGAGTTGAAACGGCTTGGATATCGAAAGTGAAAAAAGTCCAGTCAAGTTCAATTGGATTGGATAGTTTCAATGGCCAGGCGGCTCAGCGGATTGCCGGGCGGCCCTGTCACTGAGCCGGGAATATTCAGGCGGGCCCGAACGCATGAAAACGCTATGGTAGAGCATTCTAGAGCGCCCTCCCACTGTAACTGTCCGATCGTCCACTGGAAGTTTTACCCCGCCAATAAGTTAAGCCCATCCATGGTGGGGGAACTCGATTAAGTGCGCCGTTGAAAAAAATTATTACAGCCAAAAAACGTCGGGATTTTTTCTCCCTCTCCATCACCACCAAATCCACACATCACATAATGGCTTCCGTGGCTACTGTGACCCTACCCCTTCCCGCTCTTCCCAGCGGATGGGCTGCCGACAAGGACTTCAAGGCCGTTGGAAAGCTCACTGAGGCTACTCAGCGAACCATCGAACCTGTTGGACCTCACTTCCTGGCCCACGCTCGACGTGCCCGTCACAAGCGCACTTTCTCTGAGGATGACCGTATCCAGGCTCAGGAGAGCGTCAAGAACGTCGAGGATGGCGATGTCAGCGATGAGAGTGAGCCTGAGGACCCCATGATGCTCCAGCGTGAGGCCAAGGACTGGAAGGTATGTTTTTGTAATGATTCGGTTCAATGTGCCCTGCTAACAAGCGTAATCTAGACCCAGGACCACTACAAGATTCTCGGTCTCTCCAAGTATCGATGGAAGGCTACTGAGGACCAGATTAAGAAGGCTCACCGCAAGAAGGTCCTCAAGCACCACCCCGATAAGAAGGCCGCTCAGGGCCGTGTCGACGACGATCAATTCTTCAAGTGTATTCAAAAGGCCACCGACGTCCTCCTTGACCCCGTCAAGCGTCGCCAGTTCGACTCCGTCGATGAGGAGGCCGATGTCGAGCCCCCCACCAAGAAGCAACTCCAGAAGACCGACTACTATAAGGCATGGAGTAAGGTCTTCAAGTCTGAGGCTCGCTTCTCCAAGACTCACCCCGTCCCCTCATTCGGCAGTGCCGACGCCACCAAGGAGCAGGTCGAGGAATTTTACAACTTCTGGTACAACTTCGACAGCTGGAGGACTTTCGAGTACCTCGACGAGGATGTCCCTGATGACAACGAGAACCGTGACCAGAAGCGACACCAGGAGCGCAAGAACACCAACGCTCGCAAGAAGAAGAAGGCTGACGACAACGCCCGTCTCCGCAAGTTGCTAGACGATGCTTCCGCCGGTGATGAGCGTATCAAGCGATTCCGACAGGAGGCCAACGCCGCCAAGAACAAGAAGCGTTTCGAACGCGAGGCTGCTGAGAAGAAGGCCAAGGAGGATGCTGAGGCCGCTAAGATCGCCGAGGAGAAGGCCCGCCAGGAGGCCGAGGCTGCTGCCAAGGCTGACCGTGAGTCCTCCAAGAAGGCTAAGGAGGCTGCCAAGAACGCTGTCAAGAAGAACAAGCGTGTCCTCAAGGGTTCCGTCAAGGACGCCAACTACTTCGCTGCCGGCGAGCCCACACCAGCCGACATCGACTCCGTTCTCGGCGATGTTGAGACCATCCAGGGCAAGATTGATCCTGATGAGATTGCTGCTCTTGCTGGTAAGCTCAACGGTCTCAAGGTTGCTGATGAGATCAAGGCTGTCTGGGTCGGCGAGACCAAGAGACTCGTCGAGGCTGGTAAGCTCAAGGAAGGTGATGTTAAGGTGTTGGCCTAAGCGATGCGTATTACGTGGTTAGGAAAATGCATGTTGAGTTATTATGATGGGTTCTAGATAAAAGTAGATACGACGATATGTTTTCTAGATCAGAATAGAACGAGCTCTAGACTTTGTTCAGGCTACGTTTTATCCCATTATCCTCTCGCCAACTTTGTAAAGGTGGCATGGACAAAGTGACCTTCTGTTGAGCGCTTTCACACTGTTCTTCTTGTAATGGTGCCATATCTGTCCGACCTGGAAGTCGCTGTTCCAGTTATCGAAGATGCAAGGTGAAAGGGAAAAGATACATTGACAGAACTGGTTTCACATGCCAAGTTCAGCTGCTTATATGTTAAAATGGGAAGTCTATTTGCATAGGCGTTTTTGCCTGCTCCATATTACAAAAGTTGTGATGATAAATGTGTACAAAGAGTAGAAAGATTGGTCGTCCTGATTCTGGACCCAACCATGTGCAGATGAGTAGAGAATCCCGAACCAGAAACATCACAAAATCCAAGTCCATGGCCCTGATATCCTAAGGGCAACTCCCTTGAACGCCGGTTCCCATCTAATGCTTACGCCTCCCTATCCAGAGATTGACCCAAGACCATCTCATAGTAAAGCCCCCTCTTCGCAACAAGCTCCTCATGTCGTCCCCTCTCAACAATCTTCCCACCAGCAAAGACACAGATAACATCAGCGTCTCGAATAGTGCTCAGTCGGTGAGCTACAGCAACTGTTGTCCTTCCCTCCGCTGCTCGATCTAACGCCTCCTTCACGACCTTCTCACTCTCTGTGTCGAGGGCGCTAGTGGCCTCGTCGAGGAGAAGGAGACGTGGCTTGCGGATAAGAGCTCGAGCAATGGCGATACGTTGACGTTGGCCTCCCGAGAGTGAAAGTCCTTGGTTTCCGCAGGGCGTAGTGAGACCTTCTGGTAGCGAGGAGACGAACTCGTAAACGTTGGCTTGCTTGCAAGCTTCAATGATCTCGTCGTCAGAGGGAACGCCTTCTTCGATGCCGAGGGAGATGTTGTCCCTGATAGAACCCTGATACAAGACTGGTTCTTGCTGAACGAGGGCAATGTCCCTTCTATGTAGTCGTCTGTCCTTCATCTTGATATCCTGCCCATCTGCAAGCAACATACCCGAAGTTGGGTCATAAAAACGCTCGAGAAGCGCTATCATGGTTGATTTACCGCAACCCGATGCGCCCACCAGCGCGATCATCTTTCCTGATTCAATACTGATATCGACCCCTTTGAGGACCTGCAACTTGGGTCGACGGGGGTATGCGAAAGTGATCTCCTCACAAGACACATCAATTCCCTTCTCAGATGACTTCTCACTTTCTGAAACCCCTGGTCCATTGTCTGCATTATCGTGAAGGGCCTTTTGACGACGCTGTTGGAAGATGTAGTTGATGGCGGTTCGTGCTTTCGTGATACTCGTGGTGTATTGGAAAAGCATGGCTGATGTTTCTCCCGAGAAGACGACGGCGATGAAGATGACGTAGAATTGATCTGTGGTATACTCGCCAAAGGAGACAAGGCGTCCTCCGTACCTACAATATGTTAGTGGTGTCCATGCTTGCTGAGAGGAGTGAATGAACTTACCAGAAACCCAAAGCCATAGCTAGGAATGACGCCGACTGACTGAAAGAGTAGAACAACATCTTCCAGCCCAGACCAGCAATTGCCTCCTTGGCAAGTCCTTCAAGGGCGCTGCTGTATCTCTCAATCACAGCCCGTTCCAAAGCCAATGAAGACACAGTCCTGATTCCCAACACAGCTTCCGAAGCCAAGCTACTACTCTTGGCAAATCTTCCTGCAGTATCATCGTCAAACTTATACTCAAGGCGAATTCGGACATAACCTGAGCCAACAAGAACCGGCAGAGCGCAAAGAGTAAGCACAAGACCGAGCTTCCAACCGTAGGCAATGGCAAGGATAGAGCTTGAGAGGACAGTGACGATGTTGATCATGATGAGCGATAGGTTCATAGATAGCAGTTCCTGGAGACTTGTAGGCTCGGCAGCTAATCGTGAAACGAGAGCGCCAGTTCCGCGATTGGGATCGTCGAAGAAGACCATGTCTTGTCGAAGGGTGTTGTCGAAGAGCTCGCTGCGGTAGACAGTCATGACATGCTGAGAAGTGTTAGTCTTGTAAGCCTCATGACATGGATGAAGTAGACACTTACCTGACCGATCTCATTGCAAACCCAGCCAGCAACAGCATAGATGACAAAGTTGGCGAGAGCAACGACGAAGAACATCAGGGAGAAGAAGTTGGCTTCACTGACGTCGATCGTCTCGAATGCTTTCATGGTTTTTGAAAAGAGGATGGCCAGTGCTGGGTAAGTACCACCTAGTTCTTGTAAGTATACCTCCTTTTCTCAAGTCGCTTGTGATGAGACTTACCTCCCAATAATGAGATGATGACCAAGATGAATCCAGAGAGCCATAATGACCTCTGCTCCTTGATAACAAGCCAAAGTCCCTTCAGAAGCCCATAGTTGATTCCATCATCCTGCGAGATATCGGCCGTAGCATGCTGAGAAGCGCGAGACAAGACAGGATCAAGGCCAGCAACTGGTTCCTCGTTATCCGTCTCACTATCTTCATCATCCGATGAAGCATTCCCTTTTCCAAGATCCTGCAAGCGCACAAGACGCGAGTATGTGCCACCTCGCTCAATGAGAGAATAGTGAGAACCTTGCTCGATAGTTTCACCCTTGGCCATAACAATGATGTTATCAGCATCTCGAATCGTAGAAAGTCTGTGAGCGATGACAATCATGGTTCGACCCTTGGCGACATTGTTGAGGGCTTGTTGCACGATCTTTTCGGCGTTGGGGTCAAGGGCGCTGGTAGCTTCGTCGAGCATAAGGACTTTGGGGTTAGAAATTATGCTGCGAGCAATGACTACACGTTGCTTCTGTCCGCCAGATAAGGAAGCTCCTCGTTCGCCAATCCAAGTATCGTAGCCCTGAAAAGGGATTAGTCAAAGGTACCTATGGGAAAAGGGGGAACTTACATTTGGCAATGTTTCGATGAAATCATGAGCATAGGCCGATTTACAAGCATCTACAACCATTCGTTTCTTTTCTTCTTCTGGCAGGCCCACCATGGGAGTACCTGTCAAGCCGTCGACAACATTTCGATAGATAGTGCCGCTGAAAAGAGTAGGTTCCTGAGGAATGGTTAGCACAGATTTGGAGAGTAGCTTCAATCTGTATACATGCCTGCTGAACCATTCTAATATTTGTTCGCAACCATTGCAAGTTCAAGCTCTCAACAGGACGTCCGTCCAGCGTGATAGAACCGGCACTTGGCACGTACCATCGCTCCAAGAGTCCAAAGATAGTACTCTTTCCTGATCCGCTGGCTCCAACTAAAGCAGTCGTTTGATCGGCTGGAATGTCGAGGTTGAGTGAGTGGAGGATCTCGACATTGGATCGTGATGGGTACGCAAATCGAACTCCACGGAACTGAATGTCGCCTTTGAAATCAGGGATAGTGTCTCCCTCTTGTGATAAAGCATCGATTTGGGACTTGCGATCGATCATTTCGAACATCTCCTGCGCGGCTGCAGTGGCCTTTGAGATGGCGATTGTCTGGGGTGCGATTTGAGTAAGAGCTGTGGCAGCAACAAGAACTGCAAAGATGACACTAGGGAACATCAGATTAGTCGATCAATGCAAATATGAGCAGGGACAAGAGACTCACGTAACAACTGTACCAGGCTGAGTGATCTCGCCCTCAGAGTACATCCTCATACCCTGCCAGAAAGCCAATCCATAACCCGCAAAGATACAAAAGAACTCAGTTGGGAACAAAATCATGTAAACCCAAGACTTCTTATGACCAATCCTCCTCGCCTCTTCAAGCGTATTCGTAAACCTCTTCGAGAGCTTGGGAAACGCCCAGAAAGCATGTGCCGTACGAATAGTCGAGAAAGCCTCCTCAGCCAAAGAACTCGATCTCGAGTAGACATCAAACATGGCATATTCATAGCCTGTATCGATCGCGACGCAGATAATCGTTACAACGAGGTTGACGGGGATGATGGCGAGGACGATGAGTGTTAGTTTCCATTGCACGGCGAATGCGACGACAAAGGCTGAGACAAAGGTTGATAGAGCTGCGATGGTGATGCCGAACTTTTCGGAGATTCCTTGGTTGATGAGATTTCCGTTTGTTGTGATTTGTCCTGGAATTGATGATGAGGGAGAGTCGAAGAAGGCAACTTCTTGACGGAGAGTGCTTCGTACAAAGTCGACGCGCAGCGCTTTTGTGGTGTTGATAGCTGCGATAGAGACAAGTATCTACCCCTTTTAGCATCAATATCCGCATCAGATGCTATGTTTAGATGACTTACCGTCCAAAGATATGTCAAAGCAAACTTTGCGATAAAGAGATAGATAAAGTACAAGCTATCAATGGTCAACTTTAGAATGCTCACAGTGGCCGACAAACATACCTATACTTGCTGACTTCACTTCGATACCCAGCAGGCGATAACACTCCAGTCGCAAAGTCAGTGAAAACGTTGATGAACTTTCCAAAAACAAGGTCCATCAGGGGTAATATCGTTCCAGCGGCGATCATAGCCACGAATGCGATGCTGTTGAGGATCCATCCCATACGATCGTTGTAAGTAAAGACACGCTGCAAATAATGTTAGTACACCCTCACAATCGTCGCGACCGTCATACCAACCAGGTAGTACTTGAAGCTCGTATCCTTCTTCTCTTCCTTTGTGTCACCCTTGTTGTCCCCGTTGTGTTCAATAGTAACCGCCATATCGTGACCATTCGATACACCAGAACCTGACTGTGAATCGCCAGTCGGCGTCTCTTTTTCCTGAGTTTCAGTCATCCTGACTTCAGAGGTGCTGTTTGTTGATGACGAGACATGAGTTGCAGATGAAGGTCGTGTTAGACAATGATGCTCGCTCTTGGCGTTGACGTCAAGACGCAACCCGAAAACCCCGGGGTGATTACGGACTGACCAATTAGCTTATACAGCCACAAGATCTACGGGTGTCCTAGAATGGCTCAGTACCCGGGGTAATTATCGAGCCGCATAGTTAATCTTGACAACCTGAGAGTCCTTTCCGAGATTTCGTATTCCTCGTTTAAAGGGCTCATGTATGTCCTACAGACCACGGCCTCAGTCCTACATAAAACTCGGTTACGTGTAGTTTAAACGTTGAATAAGCTACCGAACACGAAAAAGAGCATCAATGCTACCATATCTTTAGTTAATTTTCGTCCCTGTTTCTCCAACTGTTACCTATGATAAGGTCAATGTCATATTAAAGCGACAGCCACATTCAATGCTGACCAGATCCGGGACGCCACATCCTACTTTAAAGATGTAAGCCACAACTCGGCGCCCCTCAACTACCGCCAATCGGTCCCCGCGGCTGCCGTTCCCCTTTCCTTCACCCTTCACATCTGCGATACTTACCGGAATACGTCGTCAGATTCTCTGAGAGCCTAATCGCTTTCATTACCAAAGGAAAACTTATTACTCTATCGATCCTCATCTTCCTGCTGCAGCCCCAATTCCTTGGCTGTAAGTGAAAAACCAAAAGAAGATTGCCGCATATCTCGACTATCAAGAACTCGATATGGATCCCGGGCACGCAAACAACGGACCCGCGGCTTCCGATGACTCTGCTCGGAGAGCGGTAAGTATCAGATTTCCGTTTTAGCCAATTCCAGTGTTGGCATTATTCAGAATATAGATTCCTAGGCCTGCGTGTCGCTTACACGGCAACCCCAAAGCGAAACTGGTGTGCCAGTATAGCCTTGCTACCTGCATCGGCCCACTGCGAGTTTCATCCATCAACCATATGTTATGTAACGAACCCTTTGCATGTCAGGACTGACAAGAACTCTTATCAACACAGTGTGATCAGTGTCGTACGAGAAAGGTGAGCATCACCCATGAATGCCTCCAGAAACACCCCATAGTCAGGACGTTTCTGTAAACAAAGGCTGTCCAACATAGATGGCATTAATAACATTCGCATTATATAGATCCGATGCGATAAAGACTGGCCATGCTCTAACTGTCGTACTGCCAAGCGTTCCTGTACATCCACAGGCGTTGGCCAGAGACCCAAAGAGCCTCGGCAGCGAGTTCTCATCTCGTCCCAATAGTTCGTGACCCCATACCATCTTTTACCCCAGACGCAATATCTGCACATGGTGCCGCTTTGTCCCCTCCATGCACCTTCGCCGATAGCCGTTCACCAACCAGATAAGGCAGCTCATTTACTAACCACTGGCATGCGTGCCTTGTAGTGAACGAAAGATCGACCAGATTGAGGTCCGCTTGAGCAATATAGAAAGCCTCCTCCGGGATCTCTCCCAACGTCCCGTCTCCACTCCTGGAAGTAACATTCATTTTCCCGTTACCCCTGTACCGTTCCCGGGTCTCGATCCAGCCACTGCATCTACAACGGCTTTTGACAGTTCCGATGACGAGTCTGCTCTGGGTGGTGATTCGGTCATTGCCCAGCAAACCACGTTTGCCAGCGACCTTCTTGAGCATGCCGTAGAGCGCACCTCATTAAACGATGTCAGTCCCAAGATGTGGGAAGCTCTCGCAAACTTGAGACAGTTAGCCGAGCTTCAGAGTCGGCAGTCCATCAGCCATGGTCCCCGCTTTCCACTCCAGCAGCCCATCCCGAAGGGAGGCTTGGGTCAACTGCCAATGCCTCCTATGGATATTGTTGTGAACTTGCTCAAGAGAGTCAGAGGTAACTGTGACCATATCAACTTTGCAACCATTCGCTGACTGTTACCTAGCTTCTCCGCCAGGTCTCTTCACGTTCGTGTGCTATTTCATTGGAATAAATGACTTCTCCAACCTTTGTCGAATGGTCTACTTTCCCACAGACGACTTTAGTGATTCCACCTTCATCATTGTCAACGTGGGTCTCTATTACTTGTTTCTTGAACAGCACCACTTGACCGTTGACAACAAGCCTCTGAAAGATGAGTTTGCATCACACCTTTACACAAGTCGCGTCAACCTGGAAACAGCGCTGGCAAACATGTCTCTCTTCCTATCGACCAAGATTGAAACAGTCCAAGCTCTCCTCATGGGTGTAAGCACAAGTCAGTTTGGTGTAACAGGTGCTGGGCACTAACAAAGTCATTAGACACTATACACCATCGACGTCTGCAGACCCTCTGTGGCTTGGCATCTCAACTGTGCTGCTGCGCAAATGTGCCAGACTGCTGGTTTCCATCGCAGGGATCTTTCAACGCGCAACCCTGAGGAAACTGACATCAAGATGATCCTTTTCTGGTACACGTATACCACGGACAAAGCACTAGCACTTCGACTAGGCCGTGCCCCTGCCATCCAGGATTGGGAAATCACCATCCCACGTACTTTCAGCTTTGATGGTATCTTGAGTCTTGAAACCAGAGCTGTGGCGGGCATGTGGCTTAATGCCGCAACGTTGCAGGGCCAGGTGTATGAGCAATTGTAAGTGTCATGACCTGCATCTGTGTTCCTCAGTCTTTGCAGCTAACGAAACCAGGTTTTGTCCGGCAGCGTTAAGCCAACCGCCAGCTGTGCTCGCTGAACGAGCACACTTGCTAGCTGCTGAGTGCCGCCGTGTCGAGGTGGAGGCGGATCAAAGTCGAGAAATGGCTATCTCATCGCTTGAGAAGATCGGAGCTTCGCCTCTAGTTGATGTCCATCTAAAGGGTGACGAAGTGCAGCTGTTGTCAACTATGACTCTCATCTACAGAGCAATCCCAGCTCCTGAAGGGTCGCCCACAAGGTTCTGTCAAGAGTGTATAGATACTGCACGAAAAGCTTCGCGCAAACATCTCGCGTGTATGGATTTGGTGCGAAAAGACCCCCACGCGAGAGCCATATATGTCCATTGGTAGGTTCATCGTTGCAATTCCTTGGGTTTTGAGTAAATCTAACAAAAATGTAGGAATCTGGTGTTAACGCCGTTCGCCCCCTTCTTCGTTCTATTCGGATATGTCATTGAGACATCATCGCAGGAAGATCTTCAACTACTGAAGCAGTTCAGTGCGTCCATTGAAGAGACCAGTGATGCGTCAGAGACCATGCAAAAACTATCGCGACTATGCAGTATAATGAGCAACGTCGCGGCCCTATATGTCGAGGCCAAGTCTCAACAACTAGAAGATCAAGCAATGGTACCCATCGGTGATGAGTTCGACGTATATTTGAGCCAACTAGGACTCATGCCTGTCATGGACTCGACTATGGGTAATGCAGGAGATCCCAATGCAGAGTTTGGCGAGAACACTCAAGTCAACCAAATGGCGGACTGGATGTCTGGAAGTCGAAATTTACTGGGGTTGTTGGAACAGGATATATCGCAGATCGGAGGTGTACAGTGGCCACCCATGTAAGAATAGAATGATAGAAAGAACCCGGATAGACACTCGCAAATAGATTTATCGTTTGATGTTCGTAACTTTAGATGAGTGCGATGCAGCTCAATCAGTGGGAAACCGAGGGTCATAGACTTCATAGCCCTCGTCTTCAGTGTCGCTTTCAGGTGACAGATTTTTCTGCAGGCCGGGATTGACCGGTGCAGGCTCAAGGGTATTAGCTGGCTTGGGTTTCTCAGTCGTCGTTGCTGCTGGTCCGCCGCTCTCAACTTTGGTGAAAGCACTCTTAAAGCCACTCTTCTTGAAGCCGCCTTTCTTGAAACCTCCTCCACCGGTGGCAGTCTCCTGGCCAGGGAGCTTGATACTGATGAGACCGTCGGCTTTGGCCTCGGCCTTACGCGCACGAGAGCCCGCGGTGGGGTCACGAACCATGGCCTTCATATCTTTGAGGCGCTGCTTGTGACTGTGATCATAGCTGCTGAGATGGGCTTCATAGTCATTCATACGTGAGTACCCTTTAGAGCAGAGCTGGCAGTAGAAAGACTTTTGAGCTTCGCGTGCCGATGCTGTCTGAGCCGACGGAAGAGTTAGGTGTCGCTAGTGACGCGTTAGTCAAGGAATGAGCACCAGACTATTCGGATCTTACTGGAGGCATTTTTATTTTTTTTATATACTCTCTTTTGGACGGTTATGAAGTTGACCTCGGACAATGTTGTCTTGATGAAAATGTCGTGACTTTGTAAGCTGCTGATGTTTGATGAAGGAAGTTTGAGCAGTGACCACGATCCAGATAAGGGTGCGGGCACTAACTCAGTTCGGCTAGAGCTCAGAACCTAGGCTGCCGCCAATCAAAACGTGGCATGTCTTGCTGACCGGGCTCCCAGAACCTCAACGTCATTTTCCCAGGGGGTCTTCGACAGGGGCTTCCAGAACCACCTGCCCCAGAGTCTTGAAAGCTTCCCCCGTTAATCCAGCACGTTGAGGCGCTAATCCCAACTGGAAAAACTTCCAGTCCCTTCCCTGTCACGAGCCCGCGCCGTCATCTTGTTTCTATTACTCCGGGTCCCCGCCAATATTTCTTGTCCTTTGTTATTATTGTTCACACAGATTAACGCGCTGGGCGTGGTACCATTATGGATTTCGACCAATCCCCAGATCGTCGAGCCTCACAGGCAAGCTTCTTGTCTTTACAGCAACTTGACCCCTCCCCGATCGATTCTCCGCCAGCAGATCCGTCTATTGACCGCCGGGATCTCGGGCCATCGCCTAGAGGAAGTGATGATGGATATGAGATGATTGATGCCGATGATATGGAGAGGAGCTCAGCAACTATCAAGGCTCCTTCGACCGGGGCTCCCGGGCTGAGCGCAAGTACAAACCTTACACCTGGAGCTACAGGCCCAGGTCCAATCTTCTATCGTGAGTATCCAATACCTTCACGTGCTTGAACGGCACAGTATACTGACTTTTCATCAGTTATGCGAATACAGAAGTTCTCGAGCTACGCAATGGGTCTATTCACCTCCCTCCATCTCGCCAACGTATCCCTCATCCCCGCTGTTACACGCTCTGTCCCTGGCTCCGAGACGTACCTCCTCATGACTCGTGAAATTTACCAAACCTCCCTTACGGAACCAATCCTCGTCGCTCTCCCTGTTATTGCCCATATTGGATCAGGAATTGCGCTTCGACTGTTGCGGCGATCTCAGAACATGAAACGTTACGGTGCTGCGACCCCGGGAATGTACGCTCTCCATCGTTCAAGGACGGAACTCGAGGATCAAAGAAGGGCTTCTTCGCCGTGGCCACCACTGAGCTATATCTCGATAGCCGGTTATGCTTTCACCGTCTTCTTCGCTGCTCATGTCTTTGTCAATCGTGTTCTGCCCTTACAGGTTGAGGGTGACAGCTCCAATATCGGTCTCGCCTACGTCGCACATGCCTTTGCTCGGCATCCTATTACTTCTTGGGTTTCTTACGTCGGTCTTCTTGCCGCTGGTTGCGGACATATGATCTGGGGCCAGGCCAAGTGGTTTGGTCTATCGCCTACAACAAAATACATCTGGGGTACAAGTACCGCGCCCGCAGAGAAGAGAGCCAGGAAGCAAAGGAGAAGGAGATGGGTCGCTCTTCACGGAGCATCAGTGGCATTTGCCGCTCTCTGGGCAGTTGGAGGCCTAGGAGTTGTTGCGAGGGGAGGTCTCATGGAAGGCTGGATTGGAAAGGTGTATGATGATATCTTTGCAGCGGTGGGGTTGTAAGGCATGATTGATCTAGCATCATTGGAGTTTGGGTTCATTTACATGAGAGATGTTGAACTCCTCTCTTTACACGCATTGTGGAAATACCCTACGTCTATACGTTTGGAAATGAAGTAGATACGCATGAATGCATCAGGAAGATAAGTCAATATGATAATCCACTAGCATGTTGATGTGTACGATGTGAAGTAGGTGCCGTTCATACCAACCGATGTTTGACTAATTGTGCGATGGCTTTTAATTGTGAACCACGAAGTGCTTAGCTGCGTATTTAAATTGACATGAGAAATATCACATAAACCACCGCCGAGTCCGTATCGCAACCATGTATTGATGAGTGAAGCAATTTGGTGTCAAAACTCCGAAATTCCTTCAACACTGACATGTACAGGGTAAGCTCAACACCACCAAGCTCCGGTCAACCGCCGACATTTTATTTCTTTATCCTACCAACCTCAGAGCTTCACCAACATCTCTCTAATCCCCCATTTCCCTTCTCCTCTAGGCTCTATATAGATGTCCGCAGGTTCGTCCTGTGCAGCGCACTCGATCTACCAAAAATGCCGAAACGTAAGCTCCCTCCAACCGAAGAACCCTCCGAACCACAAGAAGTATCTCAACCTCGGCCCTCAAAACGTTTACGTTTCGCAAACGCGGCATATAACCCACCTTCTCGCGATATTTTCACCACGATATCCTCCGAACTTCTACTGCGAATATTATCCTTCCTCTCGTCGTCAGAGCTACTCGACATCTCCCCCACTTCACAGCGTCTTTACCGCCTTGCTTCGGATCCTCATCTCTGGCGCGAACATTACTACGAGCGCTTTGTTCTACCGCGCGCTCTACGTATACCTGGATTTCGACTCGGTGGAGCTGGGGGCACGAAGTTACAATATTCTTCGCGACGAGCTGTGTGGGCAGATGGACGGAAGGGAAGAGCGCCGGAGGATGAGGTTCTAAGGGAGACGAGTAAGACCGAGAGTGTCGACTGGAAGAGACAGTATAAGCTACGTCACAACTGGGCTAGAGGAAAATGCGCCGTGGAGGAGGTCAGCGTGCGAGATGCGACGGATGAGAATGGAGGACAAAAGAGGACGTTGGTCAAGGTTGTTGAAGGTATTGCTATAACGGCTGATTCGGAATCTGGACTGCGCGCATGGGATCTTCGAACACGACGACCGATTGCGCAACTTGATCTCCACGAGGAAGACGAAAGCGACGACAATGCGCCGACATCACTCGCGGTGGACGAAAGCAGTTCTGGAACAGTGGTGGATATCGTGGTGGGACTCGCAGACGGCGGTTTCGGACTCTGGCGGTTGAACCTCGAGCGACAAGAATTAATACGGAGATATCGACATGAGAAGAGTTGCAACGGGGAACTTGTCGCTGTCGCTTGTGGATATCCCTATGTCCTAACAGCGACGACAGCGGGCTTAATATCGCTATACACATTCAACCGCCCAGCTAACAAAGCCTCGGATGACTCTGCGAATGGTGTCAATTGTGAACCGCCATCAAAAGCGACAGAGAAACCAGCGAGCGCGATCCTACCGCCTCCATATCTCCTCACATCGCTCAAGTCGCACACTACCCACTTACCACTCGCTCTATCGATACGGCGCATGTCGTCCTCTGTGAGCGCCTCTATCGCCTACACCTTCTCCGTCCGTGACGGCTGGTGCATCGGCGTTCAGGACTTACTGATAACGCCGTCACCCGATAGCTCCGGAGTCGACACACTATCCTCTCGCCTCGCATCGACGCTCCCCATTACAGCCTCTGGTGGCGCTGAGTCTCCTCTTACCAATGAGTCACGATCAGAGCTTACGACCCTTTGCTACAGCCACCCGTATCTCCTCGCCACACTACCCGACAACACTCTCGTCCTATACCTCTGCACCTCAACCGCGACATCCCTATCACTGTCCCCGGGTATCCGCCTCTGGGGCCACACATCAGGCATCTCAGATGCGGAGATCACACCGCGGGGTAAAGCCGTGAGCATTAGCACGCGAGGAGACGAGATCCGCGTATGGGAGCTGGAGGGCCGCGTCGGAGGCAGCAGCATCGAGGTACGACCTACGAGCAGGCAGCCGACCGATGACGCAGACAGCCCTACATCCGCGCCAAGGGCTGAGTGGGAGGACCGCAGGAATTGGGTTGGCTTCGATGATGAGATGGTCATCGTTCTCAAAGAGGCACGAGACGGTCGCGAGAGTCTGATGGTCTACGACTTTACGTGAACCCAATTGCCTCACGCCGTAAAATTAGACGTGCCAGAAGAAGCATCACCATGACCACATTGGGACACGCGCAACAGGAGATTGTGTCGTGACTTTGCCGGCAATGGCAATCGCCGCCGCCTCCAGTTCACGCCACGCTCCAGGGGAGAATTTCCGGCCATCCGTGGCATGCTGAGAATCGCGGCGCTGTGGAACTCACACCGTCTGGGAGCGTGGGAAGAGCCTCTCTGATAGTCTTGGAAGCCACCATCACAAACCAATCGTCTTCAGTTGAGGCTCCTGGGGTCAAGGCAGCACGGCTGAAAAGTCCTAGCAAGCCTGGCTGACGCAAAAGCAAATACAAACTTGGCAGACATCTCAATACGAGCAAGGGCACGAAATATATCGATTGGCTCTGAGATAGCAATTGCGACAATTGATAGCCTATTGCCCGGGCGTTACGATTAAACTCTGAGCGACATTCCCGCCGACGGATCGTCCTTCACGGCGACTGGTTAGCATGACGCCTCAAGGCTGAAGCAGCGTTAGGCACCTCCCTTTGCTAGTTGGAGTTTATTGAACGGCATGGAAAGCCAATTCAAAAAAAACAAGGCAACTCCAAAACCCAGGTCGTACAAAAACCGCATCCGCATCTCGTCAGGGGGTGGCTGTAAGAAGCCAAACTCTCTCCGGTGTAGCATCCCCAAACCTGAGGCCAGCTGGGATGACTTGTCAAAAAGCTTAGAGTAGCGATTATCCCAGCGCCGCAAATAGAAATCGTCCTTTGAAAGGGGAGATCTTCAAAGGCCCCTCGTTTCTGAAACGACATCCATTGAGTTGAGTCAATAAAGGACCGGAAGTTTATTGGGAGAAGCCCCAGCTAAATTGGTGTTGCATGTCATGTCATGCAGTATGTGGCTCCACGGCATGAAACAAAACCAAGGTCGTACTGACAGCGCATCAGAGGAAACAAGGGAAGAGACGAGAGACCTACGGAGTAGACAGTACCGGTAGCTATCAATTGCACCTTGCCATTCCAAACGGTAGACGCGTTACACAGGACCATTGGTTCACTGCGCCCAAGCAGAAGCTGACACGCTGAGTTGCTGGATGGACCAAGGATGTTGCTTCTGCCAGCGTATCAGCTACGCCAATTGTATCCCGCTCGAATTGTCAGGATAACGCCTCAAATGCAGTGCTACCGTTTACCTGACAGCCTTTTCTTTTCTTTTCCAGTCCTGCCTCCAGAATCATTGTACGCCACACTGGTTGCCTGCATCTTCACCGTACATTTGCTCTCAGTACTAAGAGGCAAAAAATAGAAGACGATAGATGACCAGAGGCGAATGCTCGGTCCCATTGGGTAGCATCAAATTGTCCGTACGATATTCGTAGAAACTGCACGTTGCCGCTGTTCGTAACCGCGTAAAGTGAGACCCCCACCAGACGCGAGGGGTTCGACTTTCACATGGCAAAGATAGAGGGGTCTTTGCTGTCTCTAGTCAAGTCTAGGAACCAGACCCAGAAGACGGGGAGGGATTTGAGGTACCTCAGTGGGGCCGTCCGTTATGGAGTTGAGTTGTTGTGGCTATGGATCATAGTGGAGATGCTTCTTTTCAGGCGGAGAAGTTGAGTGAAGGGAGGGAGTGTGATTATCATGGACTTTGATATGCGGAGCAGGAGTAGTTGTTCAATGACATTGAAGTCAAGAGAAGCAATCGTCAAGTGATCAATTTATTTAGTGAAGTGATACCTGGGCAGGGAGCCATTAGAGCCTTGTTTTTGACCCTCCAGATACTCAAATCCGAGGAAGACCTGAAGTGAATCGAATTGAATTTGACAAAACCACCCGTGCACGCGGCCCGAATCTGCCTTAGCCGCTCAACAAGGCGGGCGATATATCAACCGCCGCCTGAGATTGGCCGAACCGAGAGACGGCATGTTGGAAAAAAAGGGAAACGGAGGGCCGATTTCGAGGGGCACAACGGATTGGGACGGTGTGAGCAGACGGACTGCGGTTGGCGTCTAGAACTAAGACGGTGGATCAATATCTCTCACCGTTTCTTTGCGTTACAAATGCCAAAGGGAAAAAGAAAATAACGCCGCAAAGACGGGTTCCAGGTTCCATTGCTCGATTCAACCCATCTCAAGCAAGCCAAGAGGTGGAGGCCCGAAGCCGAGGCATGATATCCCGTCGCGTGGGTGTCAATCAAATTGGAGAGCAAGACAAGACAAGACGTTTGACACTCTCTGTTTGGTGTTGACGATGTAGGCGCCTGAATAAACAATTGTGAGCCCAATTTCGTGTCCAGTCATGGCAACCACTTCGAGAAAGTCGACAAGTGAGGCATAATATCTCAATTGTTGATTAGAAGAGTTGAGTCAATTTGACCCCTCTATCGCGGGGTCGCGCCGGGCATCAAAGAACCATGGAATGCGAACCAACAGTTCACTGGAAGACAGCTTTAGAGTGGCAGGGTCCCTCCACTAACACACCCGTCAGGGACTGGCCCCTGTGACGAGCATTTGAATGACGTCTTTCGCCCAGCATTTGATGGATGCTTGAGGTGGTCTAGATCGCATTGGATCCAAATGTCGTGAGCTTCAACTGCACGACTCGCCAGTTTCCTTGGTTTGATGCATCCGTTGATATCCCTTCTCTGTCACTAGGAAAGGGAGATGAGTAAAAGATGCCTCAATGTTGACCGCCCTTGCAGTCAATGAATGACATTGGTCTTCACCGTCGCACAGGCCGATGTCCTTGGCGCCTCCAACTATGTTCCGTCGGCCACCAGCATTAGTCTCGTATGTGGAGTTGATAGACAGTTTATTAGACACTGAGACAGTGCTGATGACTTGCCGACGCGCAGCACGCTGAGCACTTCGTGAACTTCCCGAATGATCCAGGATGTTGGGATAGACTACGCCCTTTCATTTCTCCGATCCTGCGATGCGAAATGGGTGCCAGAATTGCTTCTGCCCGAGATTCATGCGCTCAGACTACCACGTCTTAAACTCACGCACAGAATTGCCCACTGTATTGTCTCAGACCAAAGCGGTCAAATGATATATGGTAGCAGCGCGATATGGGACGGGTGACGCTTCACGGGACATGCCTCGTGAGCCTCTTGACTCCAGCCTCCGGACTCAGACGCACCCTTCCTTGAGCTTATGGTCCTCTCACATCCAAGAGCAGCCCCCATAGGTGAGCCTTCGGAGTGAGGGCGGCCACCACCACGACGGATGGTGATCAGCCACCACCGATTGAGAAGACGGAATGGATGGGACGGAGGATACACGCGCCGAGCGGGCCGTTTCACAACCATCCATGCTATTAGAGATTGGAAGCGTGGTAGGCCGTCGTCCCGACTCTGCTACCAGCCTTTACGAGCAGAAATGGAGGGCAGATGCTATCTGCCATTGCAAATCCCGTCAACTTGCCTTGCTTGTTGCAATGCATGTCTTGCATTTGGACCCTACGCAAGTGAATCAGTGATAAACCAGCATTTCGTTATCAAACGAACTGATAAGCCAATCCCACCATGCCTTGTCATGTGCTCCCACCACTGCTCACCTGCCAGAGGCGCCGGTTGACGATCCAAGGCCAATGGTGGGGAACCTGGTTAGTTCATCTGTAACACCCGCTGCTAAACTCTGGGGTATCCATTTGCTATCGATAAATATTCGGAAGCGGGTATCAATTGTCCTTCCCACCTTGTCTCTGATTGAAAATCGCAGCAGAGGGAGGTGTGCAGCTCGTTAACTTCGATAGTAGCAACATGAAGCCAAGGTTGCCGACCATCAAGCTAGATACACATGTCCCACCTCGGTATTGATGGTTCGCTTGGTTGCTCGGCTCGGATTTCCTCCGTTGTTGCTGATGTGATCATATTGCAAATTGGGTTGAGCTCAGACACAGAATCCTCATATCGTAATTCCTCTCATTGCTTTGCGAATCCCTCATGATGATGGCTTTGCCTCAGGCTTACACCTTAAAGTGGCAATGGAGTTTCGTTTCGGCTTTACTACAGCGATTGCCCAGCTCCGTTCGGGATTTGTCAGGCTTTACTCCGTCAATTAGGCCACGCAATTGCGCTCTCTTGGGGCAATGCTGATATGAAGTGTCCGGCTCACCCGATGGAGCACTCTGGTCCTGTCTCAAGCTGACCAAAGTGTTGGACAATTTTGCCCATACACTGACTGTGTCATTGTTGAGAATTACCACGACAAGCCAACATACCTCATGCTACTTTCGGATCCAACAAAGAAAACCATCTCATGTCATCGAGAGATGATGACGTTGGTATTTGACCATGATGCAAATGCCATCATGCCATCATCTCCTTCAACAACAACTCAATCCATCATTGAACACTAAAGTTCACCAATCAGCAATCCTTCCAGAAGCCCAAACGTACCGGGGCCTCAAACTCCTTATCGATAATTCACTCCCCCCTGGTCTGAGTCGCCCCCAAACCAGCCAAGACACTAGACCCGACATGACTTGGTGCCAGGTCTCGTTTTGGTCTTGGTAGTCTGCTCCTGCGGGAGACCAAGCCTGTTTCTTCATATCCTGTGACTCACATCAATTCGGGGTGGGGGGAAGAGAAGCCTAAAGCCTGAGGAAGCAACATAGCGATATGTATGTACACAATTGTGTGAATAATGAACATTGAATTGGCGCTCAAATGTAAAATTGGAGAGCAACTGATGGTAGAACGATGGCCGTCTGATATTGCCATCTGTCGAGAGCCACGTAATTTGAGAACGACAGCTGTGAGGCCGCCAGTTGGTATCTCGGCTAACACCCACCGACTTACACAGAATAGTCCTTGATGACAACGCGAGAAGGAGTTGTGCTGCATGTCCAATTGTGAAGTCGATGGCTGTTGACGGATCGCCAACTCAATGGTCGACTTTATTGATGTTCCTTTCTTGTGCTGCAATGTCTACGCCAGTCAGGGACTAATTGAATCATGAGCCGACATCAATTAAAGAGAATGAACACTCTGCTAGAAAAGTTACGACTCTGTTGCATGGTGGGGTTGATCGCTGGGTTTCCCCAACAAGCAATCTTCAGGGCCCTTCAGGGCCGAAACAAAGGGTCTGGAAATGGAAATCCGGATGCGGGAACGATTGACGAGATGCAGAGTGCCAAGCGGGTAGCCACGAGAGTTGAAGACGACAGATGCTCCGCGAATGCGCGCGAATTGGCCGGTTGTATCCTTGAATATCCACAAACGTGAATGCAGTCGCCATAGATTGCGAGGTATGCATATCAGCTCAGAGTGCCACCTCGCTCGCGAGCATGAGCCTGTTACGGAAGGCAGTGGGCTGAGGCAGAGTAATTTGAATAGGTAAGGTAGGCAAGACTGGTCAAGCCAGACCGCAAGTCAAGACAACTGGTGAGATAACAGCCTGTTAGTCTCGCGCTCACAAACAAGAAAGTCGCAGCCAACGGAACCAGAGTCGGCGCTCAACATTCTTGGTTAATTGGGCGTCGGGCAGCGAGCAAGAGGAGGGCTGATTCAAGACATGAACCGTCACACGCAGAAACCACACGCCCCTCAGATATTAGGCGTTATGTAGGCACTGTCGCGATCGTGATTTGCTTAGGGAGGTGAGAGGAAGGAAGGAGGGGTAATAAGATGAGTTTGGCTCATCGATGAGAAGCAGAAGTGCAAGTGAGCACATTGCAGTGTAGTGGCTCCTACCTAGGTGAGGAACGTGGGAATTAGCGTACGTAGTTGAAGATAATCAGTGATGGTGTCGCAAAGGCCCTCGTGTGATCTTCCAAAGTTCAGATGGCATCATGATCGACCAGATATGAGCATGTGTTAATGGAGGGACGCGCATCTGCCGCCAAACAAACGCAGGCCAGATCTCTTGCCCGGAGACTTCTGTAGGAACAGGAAGATGGACCATACCAAGCTCGGAACTAGCTGGGTTTGGGAGATTTGGCGCCGGGCCTCGTGGACGTTACCAGTTCTGACCAAGCCACTCAGCGCCTCGAAGGACATGATGGATGGCTAAATGGGTTAGGTGGGATGTGTACCTACATGCTGCATACCAAGGCTGTAATGGTGCACGAACTCCTGGCATCACCACTTCCTGGCCAACAGAGACAGTCAGCCAGCCTCATGCATTGAGACTGCGGTTTGGGCTGAGGCAGGCAGAGCGAGAACGCAGCGTCTCGCTTGTATACCGTGAGAAAACATAGCGGGATATCGCATCTTGGTGACCACTAATGATGGGATGCTCATTCTGTGGAGACGCTGGACTGATTACCGTATCCGTGAAACTGGGGCCCGTTCCTGTTGCTCGCCTCGTGCACCCGCGACACGGCTCTTTGACATTGCTCCGTTATTGAATCTCGGTGCTGGGTAGGGGCTGTTGGTTGAAGCAAATTGTCGGTTCTGTTCAGATTAAGTTGAGCTTCTCTCTGATCTGCTACCTCATTATTCTCCACTCACCCTTTTCCAGAATTCCTTGGTGGAATTGACTTCATTGTCCAATTCCTGGCCGAAGCTCTCGGGGGTCAGTCAGGGAAATGACCGAGTCAAAATGGCGAATTGCCAATTGCACCGACTAGGTAACGATGGATTGGACAATGGCATGAGTCAGAGGGCAAAGCAGGGCAGAAAAGTGACGGGATGAGAAATGGGTTTGTTATTGAGAGCTTACTTGAACTAACACTAGGAAAGTTTGGTAGGCAGAGTAAGGTAAGGCACTTCCCCCCGTGATTCAGTTTCCAGACGGTGGGATATTTTGGGAAGGGTCAGCCCGTCAATCACTCACTAGCGGTATCCTCCCGTGGCTAATGAGAGGTCCCTGATGACCTGTGTACGATCACGCATGACTGCTGAGTACGGAGTACCAGATGGGTGATTGGGATTGCGACATTGGAAGAAGAAAAGTAACCGTGTGATTCAATTGATACAAGCTCTTGTCAATTGACAAACTTTTGTGAATTGAAGCATCTCCAAAACGTTCAGACTCACACAATGGGTTATGCTTCCAGAATAATGCCCCTCGCAAAGTCTAGCTTGGATCCACTTCTATTCATGGATCCCAATGTTTGGCATCTGAGGTGAGTCTGAGTGAGCTGCAGCTAAACCCGCACAAGTGCAGCCTGCAGGCAGTCACTCACTGGGGGCCTTGAAAGGAAAAGGAATGAGCCTCTAGCCATTCGAGCTGTTGCAAGGGTTGAAAGAAGGCTGCTGAATTGAGATATCCATTGGACGATACAAAGCGTCCATTTTCAGGCATTGATGAAAGCCATTGAAACAAAGGAGACTGGTTATGCATGAATAAGGGTGTGCCATTAACCAGTTTTGCATCGTTGCATTGTCACATTTGATTGTGGCTGCGTCAAAATTCACGTTTGTTTTACTAATCACACTCCACAGTGATCTTCCACTCCCTGTCCTGACACCTCCTTCCCGTCCATCTCCCTCCGTTTCCACAGGACGCCACCCGACTGTGTTGAGTGTGAGTGAGAGTGAGACTGTCTGTGAGTGAGTAGGAGCCATTGATTGTGAGCATCTGGGCGTATTGTGTAAGTAGCAATCCAATTCATATCAATCATGGCACGCGCCTTTCAGTGCCATTCGTTTTCTTTCCTTCTTTTCTTCTGGTTTCCCTCTTCCTTCACTTCTACGACTCCTGCAACATCGCACGAGCTCGTAACTGGCGAATGGACCCTTTGCGCTCTGTTACCCACACTGCGACGTTTTAACCACGCTCTAATAATCGTCTTTGAGCATCAATCCATCAATCAATCGACATCTCGTTCCACTGGCCCCCCACTCGCGCCCACTCTCCTAAAGGCTTTGAGTCTGAGCTGCTTGTTAACAAACCAATCAATCGATCAATCAAGTCAACCTAACCAGAGATACTACTTGTCAAGCGCACAGTCGTCACAGTGGTTCCTGCTCTGACGCCCTCACCAACAGAAAGGGACCCTAACTTCCAATTCATTGCGAGCGTGTAGCAAGTTCGATTGCAACCCAATCTATCCCCAATTGCACATCCATTAAAAGCACGGGAAAGAGTCCGTCATTGATGCTAGTGCTGGTTTGTTACCGAGCCCAGACAAGGGCAACTCCTTTCTTTGCTTTGCTTCCTCCATCTTAAACTCTTCTCTACATGCTTAGCATTGCTGCGCACACATAATTGAGCGCACTGCATCTGCTCTGTTGCAAATTCACGCAAGATATACTTTATTATGAAAGTATCATCATACTCTGACTCCCTCTATTAACTTTCTGTTGTCTGGCGTGTGTTATCGTTTTTGCATGCGCACACGCGCGCAAACTATCGTCGCTCCTGGCTATATATACCTTCTGGTTTTGCCCAAGAGAGCATTCTACTTCTACAATTGTTTTCCTCAAGCAAACTTCAGGCCAGTTCAAATACCTGCGAACTCGCCCTGGAATCCATCTGAAAAACTGTCTCTTTCTGCTCGCTGCGCCCCAGGCCATTCAGTGATCCCCGTCTTCAGCCATTGACAACCTGGCAGGCATAGGCTGCTTTTGCTTCTCTGCCACATCATCAAGCTCTCGACTGACCCTCAAAAGTCGTCAGGTCGCGGCCAAACTAATTGCCCATTCGACTGGCTCGAGAGTCATTGCTTTCAAAAGTCATACGGTCTGGTACGGTGCCCGTCCCACAGATCGAACAACCCCCGGCCCTATTACTGTTTCTCGGAGCCTTCTATCTTTCCTTGGGATTCTCTGTTGAGGCCCCATTGCTTTGCACCTCTCACTCTACTCATTCGCCCATATCGACAAACGCATGTCGACTTGCAACAATTGAATTGCACTGCACTTTTACAGTCATACGGTTGTCCCCCATTGAGTGTACCCCTGGCCCCGCCTGTTGAGTGCCCAGACACTGCTATCACCCCATATCCATATCAGCATTGACAATTGCACCTACGTGCACTTACACACTCGAATCACTCTGGGCTCAGCGTTCTAATAAGAACTGCCCTTTCCACTTTCTCTTCTGTCATCCTTCCCTTTGTCAAAGAAGGAATCATCTTTGACACTCTTGAATTCGTCTCGGAGGTAAACACAATTCGTCACTAAACGCCGAAGCAAACTCCGCTGCCTTGGGTCGACAGTCCTGCGCTACAGCTCCTCACATCCTACTCACAAGCACCAAAAGACTAGGAGGGTCTCCTCAAGATCTCACACCCCCCCTCCTTATAACTCCGCCCCCCTCGCCCCCCCTTCCAGTTTCGCCGCCCTGTTGCTGCCTACTCTGGTCTAGGCGCCCATCCAGTCACTGACAGCGCACTTACATACACTTTTGGGTTGGGCATACGCAAACAAAGTCGACAAGACTCATTCGGGCTTATTCAGGCTTTTCGTCTGAGCCTATTAATTGAGAGCCCCTCGCACTTTTAGATTGTTCTAAAAGGTTTCAACGGTTTCGCCACACTATCTATTGTCCACGTCACAGCCATTGTGACTGACTGATTGCATCTCGTGGCTGACAAACCACTTTCGCTTTATCTGCGCCATGCAACCTTCTACCACTTTCGACCACAATACAATCTCGTCAGTCAAATTGCAGACTGAACGAACTTCGTCTCTCCCCTCTATTCAATCTCTTCCTTTTCCCTTCTCATCATCCGGCCCGTCAAACAGCACAAACAACAGCACAACAATGGCGGCCAATTCTCCTCACAACGCGCAAACGACCAGCGCAATGGGTCCTCCAACCCATCCTGCCTCAATCCCTTCCAGGAAGTTGGATATTGGCAGTCTGATGTCGCCTCCAGATCAAGCTCTCGATAGCTTCGGAAACGTGTATCACCACCATCACAACACTGGAAAGGTCGACGACTCGTCCAGCAAGAACGCTTCAGGAAAGCATCCAATGCCAATGTCTCCTCCCATCTCGCCTTGCAACAGACCGATGGCCACCACCGAGACGCCAACAAACTCAATCCAGGATCCCGTCCTCTACCCATCCGATGAGGTGCCTTCCAGTCCGGCCCAGACTCCTCTATTTGCAACCGTTGAGGATCGTGATCACAGTCGAACGATTGATGAACACATACGAAAGAATATTGACGAGAAGATTTTTATTGAGGTGCAACCCCCGACACGCAACGACTACGAGCTTGTGATTTCGTTTCGATCGCAACTCAACAAAAACTACGAAGTCAACCCAAGGGCATGGATGCTGCAAGTAAATAGGCAAGCTCGTGAGGACAATCGTGCCATCGCTCAAGCTAAAGCACGCGCTCGTCCCTTGGTAGCCAAAGCCGCAAAGACATCTCGGCCTCGCACCGATAATCGGGTTCAGAAACCTCCCCAGCGATCTATTCGCGCTCATCCTACCAACAGCCCTAAACGACCAACACCCCAAGTTAGTGTCAATGGCACCGCCGAGCCGAAACCTCGCGCTCAAGGCCCAGACAAGGATTTCGAAGCACTGCCGAACTTCTGTCCACCGCTGGAGTCGCTCCCCGCCAGATCAACCGTTCTCAAGGTTGACTGGAAGGGGCAACCACTCGACAACAGCAACGATCCTCATCAGAATCTTCTTCATCCTGACGAATTGACGCTGGCAAGCAATTTGCGACTTGACTGTGCGACGTACCTTACCAGCAAGAGACGCATCTTCATTAGCAGGCTCTCCTGTTATAAGCGAATGAAAGACTTCCGCAAGACCGACGCCCAACAGGCTTGCAAGATTGATGTCAACAAGGCCTCCAAACTGTGGACTGCTTTTGACAAAGCCGGTTGGTTTCAAAAGAAATGGATGGAGCCATTTGAGAACATCAAGCTGAACTAGTGCCCTTCACAAAGTTGGACGCTTTCCGAAGTCGACCGCCACGGCCTTGATTAAGCTGGCTTTCCTTTGTTTGCCGCTTGTCTTTCTGAGCAACGATGCTTGTTACCGGAGTTTCATTTCATTTCATCTCATCATTCTCTACTGAACCCATCTGGCTGGGTATCAGGATACGAGAATCAATCGGAATCACGGCACATTTTCTTTTTCTCCTTTGGGCGATACACCATAGCATTAGGGACTCTTATCTTAATGATACCCGGAGTGCATATATAACTGACCCTGACCCCTTTGCGATCATGTCACACCACTCCACAGTTTTCTTTTATTTCATTTTCTATCATGGGTTTCGGCCTTGTCTTGTTCACCTCGCCCCTCTGAAGTCATGTCATCTTGGAGGTTGTCAAGGGCGAGAGATTGTGGACATCGAGGTACAGCATGGATGGTTGTATGGCGTTTTTGTGTATGGCCCCTCTCAGCAGACTGGGGTGATGGGAGCCATTTCATTTGGATTACCAGGATGCAAACGTTGTGTGTACATGTGATGGCTATTTCAAGGCCGTGGACTTGCACATCACTGGATGGTCTCAGGTCATCGAGTATCGACTGTATGCGGGTGCGCTACTAGGTAGAGGCACAACCTTCTGACCTTGAGCAGAGATTGGATTACCCTCTTGGAGGGATTAGCTAGACAATCGAGAAATGAATTGTTTACTCAAGCATTTACTGCAGCGCAATGTTTCGTGATGAAATGTCTATGAGCGAGATCGATGAGAACGCTGACCCGATTGATCGAAAGACAAAAAAGATTGCCTGACATCCCGTCGCAAGACCAAATGCACGTAGGGCCCTTGGAAGAAAATCCCTTCAGCCCTACACTACCTTTTGGGGGTTCGCTTCCTCTAGAGGCTAAGCGTGAGCCATATTTCTGGGTAGGTAAGGAACATAACCTAAGCATGTTCCCTTTTCCGACCTGATGTGCGGGTGAAGCCGCCGTTGCAGCGGGGGGAGACCAAGCCATTGGCAAAAAAAAAAAAAAAAGGTACATTCCCAGTGACGTCTTACCAAAAGTGTACTTTGGCTAGGGGAAGGGGGGGGGGAGTGTGGATGGACAAGGCCAGGCCGGGGATTCTGGTGAGTGGTGGAGTTAGACAGCGGGAGCTTATCGGGTGGAGCAAGATGGGAGGAAAAAGAAAAGTTAAGATGTGGCGCTGTGGCTTGGGGATGATGGGAGTTGCGATGTAAGAGGAATACATTGAGTGCAGATAGGATTGGGGTCTGTGATGGTTACTTGTGAGGGTTTGGTAGGATGGGGGTTTATGTGAAGACACGTGTCGCGGGAAAGGCGTGGATGAGGACATGTCTATTCAGAGCGTGAAAGATGATCGGGGAAGCTCATCACGAAGCTTGTTGGCGAAGTATTCTTGTCTTGACAGGGAAGCCCCGTGAAAATGGTACAATTGAAGCGACGTGTTTTAATAAAAGCTTCCATGATGCCATGGAGAAGATGTTCTGTTGTGAATGACGTGCTAAGAGCCAAGGAGGATGCAATGAGTCGACAAGAGTGTAAACTTCGGAATGAGAACACGTAGTCACGAGGCTTAGGCTCTCAGGTATGACTTGGTAGAAAGTGAGGCTGTAGATGACTCTTAAATTGCAAGCTTGACCTTGTTAAAGTCTTGAAGCAGGGCGTGCGCTTTCGTCGCCATCTCTGACGAGCCTTCACAGACTTCCTCATAACCTTTCTCACGGTGATCAGAGTTCTCAGAGTCGCCATCACGTTCTGTATGGTATGTAGCCCTTACGAGAGCCAAGCCGAACCCCATCATCTATCACGATATTATTGACTCCTCACGATTTTGTTCAACTCTCAATCTGGTCTTGCGGATATGTGCTCTGCTTGCGAACCTAACCATCAACCAATTAGCATCCGGTATGGTGTAGTGGCTAACATTTCGCGCTCTCATAACCTGAGAGATCCAAGTACCGCGGAGCCCAGGGTTCGATTCCCTGTACCGGAGTTTCTCTTTTGCATTTTTGGCGTCCGAAATTGTAGGTCGTTGGCGTTGTTTTCTTTTTATTGGGTGTGTGGTGGTGAGCTGCTTCTTTGCCAATCCGGGTTGCATTGAGTGAGTGTCCTTGGAGGTTACGAAATGGAGAGATCAGTCTTTAGCAACTGTCTTTTGGGTAAATGACATGGCGTTGGGCAGTCAGTAGTCACTTTAGAAGATCGATTGACATTGTCACTCACTGGCTGTTTCATCCTTAGCAAGTGATTATCCGTGCGAATCGACGTGGAGAGTAAACGATCTCTACTGAGCTTCTACTAATACAGCCTCAAGCTGGAAGGACATGTTACCACGACTGAGAAGCCTTCCTTCACTCCCAGCTGGTGTTCGCTTTGCAAGCGGCGACGCAGCTATGCCAGTGAATATAAACCCATTTGATCACCGGAAATATAATCACCCCCTCACGAATTGTAGTTGTGTTTGTCAATCATTACGGTTGATTCATTATGTCATGTCCTTCTATAGTACAGTTCATGTCCCCTTCCCTTACTGACCAGCGGCAATAGTGTAACCCCCATCAACAGCAACAGTCTGTCCCACCAAATACTGGTTCGTAGCAAAGAACAGCACTGTAGCAGCCATATCCTGATCCTTTCCAGCCCGTCCAGCGGGAACCTTGTCCTCATACTTTTCTTTGGGGATAAAGCTCTTCTGCGCCTCATCGCTGCCATCGGTGGTCATTTCAGAGGGGAAAACACCGGGGGCGATGCTGTTGACGCGAATCTTGAGCTTGTTGCTGACGATCTCGGCGGCTAGCATGCGTGTAAGATGCACGGCAGCACCCTTGGAGGCATTGTAGGCAAAGTGGTGCTGGGACTTCTGGATAAGACCGCTGATGGAGCTGATGTTGATGACAGTTGAACTCCAGCCCTGATGCTTCTCACTACTCTTCTGCAGAAGAGGCAAGAAAGCAGCGGTGGTGAAGTACAAACCAGTAACATTCGTGTTATAAGCCGAGTTCCAGTCCTCAAAAGTAGCATCCTTGCTATCGAAGAGGTTCTCCTTCATCTCCTGCGCAGAGTCGGCCTCGACCTGGAAAGAGTTGCTGGAGATACCAGCGTTGTTGACAAGGATGCAGAGGCAGCTCTCCTTGGAAGAGTACTCCTCATAGAGCTTCTGAATACCCTCCTTGTTGCCGACGTCGGCTTGAATGGGGATGATCTCGCCGGCGATGTTCTTGCCGTACTTCTCGACGACGCGATCGAGTTTCTCCTTTGTGCGGCCGGTGATGTAGACTTTTGCGCCGTTGACGGCGAGGGCTTGAGTAGCCATGAGACCGATACCAGAGCCACCACCTGTATCTGTTAACACACTGCGCAATGAGCATGTCATTGATAGACATACCTGTTACGAGAGCAACCCTGCCCGAGAGATCAAACAAAGCATCTCGAGAAAAGTCTCGGTGCTCGCCACCACTTGCTGGTTGTGTTCCTGACATTTTGCGTGTACTGTACTGAAAGTCTCTTCTGTTACTCGAGTTAAAGGTTCGTAGTTGATTTGAAGTTGTGATACAAGAGTTCTTAACAAAAGGAGTCGTAAGGCGAAGTGAAGGTGCAAGAAAGCTTCTGGAGCCAAGTCTGAGAAACTGCCTGGACATGATTCTTATAACAAACAATTCTCCAATGAAAAGAGGGGAAGCTACACAATAAAAAGTAGAAACTGCAACTGGCAAGAACTGGCAGCTCAACCAATGCGCATCTTATGGCCTCCGTACGCACGCCCAATGACGAGCTCATGATGAGGTCAGGACTTTCTCTTCTGCAGCAGGAGCTTCAGTCCATGACGAAATACAGCGGAGGAAGTGATCCGATAATTGCGAGACAAAGGGTATGACAAGGCGAAACAGCAATTGGAGTCTTTTGCTGTGTGAGGCTCTATCATGACGTCGACGTGGGGTCAATATGATGAATTGATCCGTCCTCATCGCGATCTTGACAAGCTTACAAAGAAAAGGTTGAAGAAACGTTGATCAGCCAAGCCACAAATTACCTTATTTAGATATCCGTTGGTGGGTTGGCCTCTAAGATGCAGTAATGGCTTCATAGCGTGTCATGACTTCCAAGTAGAGGCGTGAGGCTTAAGATGTGCCCCACTATAGCTTCAACGACATCAACACCATCACGATCCTCTACATTGACAGTTCCAACAACACTCGATAGTTCATTCACAGTAATCCTACACTTGTATCCGATATCGTCTCATTACAGACCTCAGCGGCGTTACCCAAACCAAACGCCGTTCCATGCATTCCAAGTCCCCTTCACTAGGCATCATCTATTTGACCTCGATATGCTGCACTGCCTTCTGCCACTTTTGCTCGTCCGTCCTGTTACACTAGATTAGCCAAGTCCATCAAGGTTGTACGTAGTAAATGCTTACTTGTCAAAGCGCAATAGCTTGCCCAGCACCGGTACAAGCTGAGCTCTTAGCCTGGTGTCCTTTTGCTCCAAGAATTGCAGTAGAATTGTCTTGAGGTAGACCGTATCTGGAGCTCCACCAGCTGCTGGTGAGCCATTGCTTCCGCTTCGTACCGAATCGAACGAACTGCGGCTGGAACTGGCCACGAGCTTGGTCTGCGCTGACTTGAGATCCTTGGATAGCTTCTCGTATCGTTGCCTTGCCTCCTCCAACATTCGTCGTAGCTCGGCCCGCTGCTTCTCAACGTCACGAACTTGCTTCTCTGATGCATCGAGAGCTGTGCGCAGTTGTGATGCTGTTGTGCGGAGCTCATCGGCCTCAGCTTCGGCCTTCTCTTCTACTGATTCAAGCTCTTCCCGTCGTCGGCGCCACTCCTTCTCACGCTGCTCGAGCTCATCTCGTTCATGTGTCAGAGTCTTGACCTCGCGCTCCAGATCCTTCAGCTTCAGCTTCAAGTCTTCTGTCTCGCGTGTCTTGCGTCGCGCAAGGGTACTCGATTCGTCCTCGATTCGATCTCGCTCCTCAACAGCTGCCTCCATTCTTGCCCTCATCTCTCGCACCTTGTTATCGGCACGCTCATCGACATCCGCCAACAATCGTCGCATCGTCTCACCCTCACGGGTACGCTCCTGGAGTAGTCGCTGAACCTCAGCAAGCTCTTCCTCTAGCGACTCAGCCTGCGACTTGGACTCCTTCAATTGCACTGACATCTCCGCCGTCTGGTCTCGCATACTACTCAAAAGGCCCTGGGCATTGCTGTACTGCTGCGTCTTGAACTCGGCCTCCTCTTGCGCTGCCGTCTTCTCCCGCTTCAACTTGTGCATCTCCTCTTCAAGTTCCTTCACCTTGGGTCGCAGCTTGCCGAGCTCTTCCTGTACCGTCTTGAGCTCTTGCTCCGTCTTCTCGGCCTTTGCTCTAATCTCAACCTTTTCAGCTTCAGATCGGCGAAGATCCCGTCCAGATACCCGTTGAGCATCCTCAAGACGAAGCTTGGCGTTTGTCTCGGTTGCCAACTTCTCCTGTAGACCCTTAATCTCAGTCTCGCGGTCCGACGCAAGCTTTTGAACACGCTCCACATCTCGCTTGAGATCCTTCTCTCGCTTCTCCATATCCTTGAGCTCCTTGGTCTTGGTTGCGAGCTCTTCCTTCGTAGTCTTTAGTGTAGCAGACTCCTGGCGCAGGCTCTTCAGCTCAGGCTGCGCCTTCTGTAGCACCTCACGTAGTTCTGTAAGGTCCTTGAATCGGTTCTGGGCTAGTTGCTGAGCAGCGCCTAGATCGGCTTGTAGGGTGGTCGTCTTCTCCTTGAGCTCGTCGTATTCCGTCTTCAAGGTATCCATCTCGCTTCGCAGCTTGGTGCTAGCTTCGGCATCCGAAGCAGATGAGTTGATCTTCTTCTCAAGATCAGCAATCTGTGTCTTGAGTCCCAACTTCTCAGCCTCGAGCTCCTTAATCTTCTCCTTGGCCTCAACGTGATCTTGACCAATTGTGAGCAGGTTCTCTTGAAGCGACTCAATCTCCTCGCGCAGGTCCTCCTCAGTCTTGCGCCTCTTGCTCAGACGCTCAATCTGCGTGTCCTTCTCAGCAACCTCCTCCTTCAGTTTGGCGATCTCAGCCTCAAGCTCAGCATGTCCTTCGGGTTCAGCGGGAGTTGCTGGCTCAGGAGTCTCTACAGCGGCCTCTACAGCTGGAGCTGCAGCACCACCGGCACCACCCTTGCCCTTCTTCTTTTTGTTCTTCTTCTTGTTTCCACCACCGGTAGCCGCAGCAGGTTGCGAAGCCGCGGGCACTGGAGTTGCAGCAGGAATGGGTGCCGCAGGAGCAGGCTTCGACTCCAATTTCTTGGTCAGGTCGTCAATCTTGGTCTGGCTCTCAGACTTTTCCTTCTTCAGAAGTTCGATCTGGCTGTTAAGGTCATCGATCAGTTTCTTGGAGATATTCTTTGCGTTTGAGGCCTTAGCCAACTCGGCGTCCAATTCGCTCGCCCGCTTGTCTGACGAAGCAAGTAAAACCTCCAACTCATCAACCTTGGCTGTATGCGCGCTCTTGTCTTCTTCCAGCTGTTTGAGATGCTTTTGCGCCTCTTCCAATCGTTGGTTTAGAGACTCGATCTCCTTGTTGCGCTCATCAAGCTGGGTCTGCAGGGATTCCTTGGCGGCGGCAGCATCGCGAGACTCGCTGAGCTCCCGAGTCGCATTCTCCAAGTTCTCGACCAGGCCAGCGCTGTTCTCCTTGACGGTAGTAAGCTCCTTCTGGAGACCCTCGACCTTGGACTTGAGCTTCTCAATTTCCTCAGACTTCGAGGTAAGATCAGCTTGAAGCTGAGGAATTTCATCGTCATAAGAGAAGAACTCCTCGTTCTTGTCCTTGGACTCAGTAACCTCAGATAGAGACTTTTGCGGTTTATGCTTGGGCGAGAACATTCCGATGACGGAGGAAACAGGAGATTTGGACTTTTCGGGGACCTCAGGGGGTGTCTCTTCCTGCCTATCGTCCTTTGGTGCTTCAGCTTCCTCGGTCTTTGGCTGAGCAGAGTCTCCTGACTTGAGTGCCGCAAGCTCTTCCTCTAATTTCTTGACCTTTTCCTCGGTTTCGTTGTGTTTTTTCTGCAATTCTTCCTTATCTGTCGAAACCTTCTTCAGCTCCTGCATCACCATGTCGCTTCGGAGGTTCAGTTGGTTGAGATACTCGACGAGAGCTTCGGGGTCGCTGATGGAAGTCAAAGGGGTGTTTTCTCGGAGGGCTTTCTCGAATGGTTCGATTGCTGTCGCTCGCCTATGGGCAACACGGTAAGATCGAAGTAATTCTTTCAACATGTATTAGTTTTCTTCCCCTGGCGTGCGCATTTGTAGATATGGCCTTACCGGGATAGGTTGCCTCGAGCTTCTCCAGTTTGCGCAGCTTCTGGCGGATCTCAGGGCTCAACTCTTGAGACTTCGTCGCCTCTGGCTTGGCCGGTGAAGCGTCAGCTCCACCATCGTGGTTCTTGCCCGAACTGGCCTCATCCTTGGCAGCATCTGCAGTCTTCTCATCCGATCCGTTGTTCTGAGTTTTGTCATTGTCGGTCTTTGCATCGTCGTTCGCAGCTGGAGGCATTGGGGTAGCAGCTCGGCTCGGCTCACTCTCGTCGTCGATCACAAAAGCGGCTTCGAATACGGCAGGGTCTGGGTTAGGTGCGTCGCCAGAATCTGCAGCTTGCTTCCTAGCATTTGCGCGCTGAGCTGGTGTACCATCACCTTTGCGCGACGATGTTGAGCCGGTTCTCGAAGGGGTCTTGGACTGCGAAGCTGTCTGTGAGCGGGCTTGTTCTTCGGCGATGGTCCGATCGATGGCGCTTTTGAACCGCTGGAGCATGTCAGTCGCTGCCAATATGAGGCGTAAACAGATAATTATCACGGAGAACTAACTTGGAACATGATGGCTCCCTTGGGTCAAAGACCAGCGTCTTAAGATACCAAGGGACGCGCGTAATTAAAATATTAAATACGAATCTTTGAGGCAGGAAAACACAAAGAGACAAAAGAAAGTCTAGAAGAGTGGTGGGAAGTGAATAATAAGCAACTCAACAAAATGCCTTCATGACGATGCGAAAGTTGGCAGTGGTTAAGCTGATGAAAGGAGTTGCAGGGTCCCAATGGACAGAGTTACAGCACTTGCTTCCGAGCCATGACCGATCCCGTCCAAATTTCTGGGGTAGGATTGTGGCGCTTAATAACTGTGGCTCAGCCGCTCTGGGGCCGCTTTCCACGTTTTCATGTCAGCAATGGCCTTGAATCTTTTCGAGTTTTGCAATCGAGAGTCACTTCCAGATCCTTAGTACTCATGATCTTAGGCCCTGATCCAATCGATCCGTACGACACAACCGATCTGTTACGGTGCCAAAAGTGGCTTGCAGGCCTGCCAATTTAGGTTATTCCATAAGGTCGAAATACCCGGGCTAGTAGGGGTTATTTTTATAGAGCTTTATTGATGTATCTTTATTGCGCTAAGCCCTAAAGAGTTAAGTCTGCCTTATATTGCTATCTTATATATTTATTTACTTAAATAGAGTTATAAATATATATTAAAAATTAATGCTATTTTAGCTAGATTTTTAACTTATATAAATAGTATTAAGTTATATAATTAAAAAGTCTCTTTTTTAGGCTTTATATAAATTTATTATACTATATAAATTAATTAAATTAAGACCTTAAACTTAATTTAAAGAATATATAATATTTAATAGCCTTAATTTAAATTATTAACTTTTTATTAATTTTACTTTTTTTTTTAACTTTATAAGAGGCTATTTAGCTTTTTAGCTTTTTTATTAATAACTTAAATAGTAAAACCTTTATAATAAGCCATTATAATAAAAGTTAATATTAAATAAGATTTATTTACCTTAATAATATAATTACTGCTTTAATTAAATAATATAAATATTAACTATAGATCTCTTAGCAGCTAAATTAACCTTCTTTCTTTAATTTACCTAAAAGAATATTATATTTAATTTATTTATTATAAAGTATATTACTTAACCTAGCTATTAATTACACTTATTAATATTAATTATAGCTATTATTATAATTACTATTATAATGCCTATATATAATAGCTTGCAGCTTAATTAAGGCTATTATATAATTAACTACAATCTCATTAATGCAATTAGACTAGTTCTAAAGTAAGCTATAGACAGAGATTACTATAAGTTATATATAATAACTAAAGCTATTAAAATAAACCTTTTATTAAAAAAGAAATTTAACTTAATTAAAATACTATCTTTAATTATAGCTTAATTTAATTAATTAATTATATAGATTTAAGCTACTTAAAAGATATAATATCTTTAGTTTAGCTTAATTAAAAGCTATTTAAATTAAGAAAGCTAAAAGAAGCCTTAAAGTAAAATTAATTTCTAATGGTAGAAAAAATAACTTTCTTTACTGCTTTTATAGGCTTAAACTTAACTTAATATAAAGAGTGGCTTATTAATATAATTATAGAGGTAAAATAAATATATTATATCCTCTTTATTATATATAAAAATCAGCTTAATTATAGTCTTAAACTATAAGAGTGTAAAGATAAAGAGTTTATATATAGAGTTAAATAAATATAAAATAAAGTCAGAATTTTATAAAGTAATTATATTAAGTTTTATATAAGTTAATTAATAAAAGTTAAATTAACTTAAAGTTATAACTTAATTAATTAAATATATATAGTAAAGTATATAATTAATTAACTTTATATATAAAAATAAATAAANNAGTAAAATTAATAAAAAGTTAATAATTTAAATTAAAGTTAATTTTACTTTATTTATTTTTATATAAAAAGTTAATTAATTATATATCTTATTATATATATTTAATTAATTAAATTATAACTTTAAATTAATTTCACTTTTATTAATTAATTTATATAAAGTAAACTTAATATACTTTCTTTAAATTTTATTTTTACTTTATATTTATTTTTATTAATTTAAAAATAGCTTTTTAATAATATTAATTATCTTTATAAATATATTAAAAAGTTAGTTTTTATATATAATTAAGCTTAAAAAATATTAAAACTTAATTTTATAAAGTGTTAAAAAAATATATAAAATATACTTTTATAAATAACTTTATAATTAATAATTTAATTAAATTTTTTTTTTCTTTACTTTTAACTTTATAAAAAGCTATTTAGCTTTTT
>NJCR01000474.1:35884-84641 GCA_002234235.1 Fusarium hostae | reverse complement strand
TTAATAACTTAAATAGTAAGACCTATATAGCAGGTCATTATAATAAAAGTCAATATTAAATAAGGCTTATTTACCTTAATGATGTAATTACTGTCTTAACTAAGCAGTATAAATACCAGCTATAAATCTCTTAGCAGTTAAGTTAACCTTTTTCCTTTAACTTATCTAAAAGATCTTTAATTAATCTTTATAATATATTACACTTTTAATTAAGTTATAATATATGTTAAAATAAAATAAAAATTTTAAGCTTTTAATTAATATACTTACTTAAGAAAAATATAGAAAATTAAATAATTTATTTTTTTCTTTTACTTTTAACTTAATAAAAAACTATTTAGCTATTTAACTTTTTTATTAATAACTTAAAAATATAAAGATCTTTATAATAAATTATTATAATAGAAATTATAAATTAAATATAATATTTTTTTAAATAAGTTAAAAAAAAAGTTAATATTTATATTACTTAATTAAAGTAATAATTATATTATTAAAATAATTAAACTTTTTTTAATATTAATTTTTATTATAATAACTTATTATAAATATTTTATTATTAAATTTATTAATAAAAAAGCTAAAAAGCTAAATAGCTTTTATTAAATTAATTTTTTTAAATTATTTTAAACCTTAAAAATACTTAAAAATACTTTTTAAAGTTAATTTATAAATTTAAAAAAAATAAAGAATTTTTTTATTTAAATTATTAATAATAAAAAAATATTAATAAATTTTTTTTAATTAATAATTTAATAATTAATAATAAGTAATTATTTAGTCTTAGTAAAGAAAATTAGTAATTAATAATACCAATTACTAAAAAATTTATAACCCTGACTTACAGGCTACAGCTAGCGCCCTCCCTGTCCGTCCGTCCTCAAGCTGAGCTGAATGAGGTCACTCCTGGCGAGAAGCTACCGTCACAACTTCACCATTTCTTTACATCACATCTTTTGTCTATCCTTCACTTCTCCAACCTTTTCTTCGTACCGCGACCTTTTTTCTTGTTTCGCCCATATCCTGGGCATACTTTCCCTTTCCATTTCCGTTTCATTCTATCGTCTTTCCTTTGTGTACTTCTATCCTAAATATTCCCCCACTGTTACTTTGATCAAAATGGTGGCCTTTTGGCCCTGGGGGGTAAGTCGCCATCGCTGAATGACTTCATTGCCAGAGCTAACGGCTGTTTTCTAGGGCGAACCCTCCTCGACTGCCTCCTTCGAGAAGACCCTTTCTACCTTGTCGACCAAAATCACCGACACCCAAGCATCCCTCGACAAGGTCCGCGCAAGCTCTCGCCGCGCTCGTGTCATCTGGACACTCTACCTCAGCTTCGCCTATCTCGTGTATGCGATCGTTCTCCTACTCGTCGTCGGATATAGCCATCTCGGCGCTTTCGAATGGGGCGGTCTTACCGGTGGCCCAATACTGTAAGTCCTCCCTGAACCCTGAGCATGCGACTCAGGCTGACGAGACCATGACAGCATCTACGTTACACGCACGACCCTGGCTGCATATTACAACTTTCGCATCGAGAGCTTGAGCGCTCGTCTCAAAGACCACCAGCAGGAGCGCGCGAAGACGATCCAGAAACTCAAGGATGCCACTAAATATGACTCTACCATGGAATTGATTGAGAAGTACGGCGGGGCTGATGGCAAGAGCAAGGGCAAGAAGAAGGATGGTGAACAGAATGCCGACGATACGCCCAACAAGCAGCGACCTAATGGTCCTCCACAGGGAGCTCCCGGACGAACGCGCATGCCCCCTCCTCCAACAGCCAACATCCAGCGCGCTCACAGCCCCGTGCCAGCTCCAAACCCCATGGAACCAAGTGCTGAATTTGCTCCCAACGCCGAATTCTCTGAACCTCCTCCGCCTCCTTTCGTCCCTGGTACTCCTCAGCCTCCTCCGATGCCAACTGGCTATGCCTCATACCAGACCGGCCCCCCTGAATCCCACTGGTACGACCGCATCTTCGACGTTCTTCTTGGCGAGGATGAGACTGCGCCCAAGAATCGCATTGTTCTCATCTGCAAATCATGCCGACTTGTCAATGGCCAAGCTCCTCCTGGAACCAAGACGCTCTCTGAGGTTGGACAATGGAGGTGTATGTCATGCGGCGCTCTCAATGGAGAGATCGACGAGGGAAAGCGCATCATGAACGAGGTTCTCGATGCCGCTAAAGATGTTCTCACAGATGGTGAGAGCGCTCATGAAGAGTTCGCTAGTGACAAGAGTGAGCCCCCCATGATCGAGGTGGGCAAGTCAGGGATCAAGGAGGAAGACGATGACGGTCCAGCCACAAGCGTTAAGAAGCGCCGAGGCAAGGGCAATAAATGATCTGTATCTACTATGTAATTCTATACGAGCACCATGGTGTTGACAAATATGGAAATGAGGTTTGGGTTTGTTTAATAATGCACTGCTTTGGAACTTGCTCACCCTGGACCAGCGTGTCACAGAGAGGATTGGGCCATGACTCTTTGCTTGCTACGCAGTGTTTCTCGTTGAGTGAACCGCATAAGATACGGTAGTTCTCTGATACGAATTGCTGTTCTCTGCGGATGTTACTGGCCAGACTGGTAGGTGCATGATGGTCATCTGCAAGAGTTCCCCAATTCGGAGTCGTTGAGAGCAGTCATACTCCGAAGAACATTGGTAATGATAAAGTAGTCCGTATCGCGATGAACCAATTCCGTAGAAAATGTGAACGATTCTAGAGAACGTTGGCTGTATGAGGGCTGGCCCTATGAAGGTTATACCTTCAATCACTCATGTCTTCCATCTCATCCCATCCTATCATCATCCACTGACGTTGTGCGCTTCAAGGTCCGACGAGACGATAACAACACAGTCTGCACTCATCTATCACATGCTGCGAGCAGCATATCACCCTTAGTTCAAGACGTCATGAACGCAACCTCTCCCATCCAACCCAAGCTCTCACCCCTCAACAAACAAACCATCAAGCCACAATCTCATATCATCGCTGTAAAACATCTCAAGTCTATAATTTTCAGCTATACAGTCTTCTGACCAAGGTAATTCCAACAAACGCCTCTGTCAAGTCTTCTGTAATACCCGTAAGCCCAACATGCGTGTCATCCTTCAAGACTCATCGTGATCTAGACCAAAGAGCGCTAAGACATTGGACAAGTCGTGGATCTTTTACCCCTTACATGGTCTTTCCCCTCTCCTACATACATCATACGCGGCTTGCTTGATACGATGCCGCTGTTCCAGATCGTCAAGATGCACAAGTGTAATGTAGCACCGCAAGCCGTTCGTGTGGATCATAAAAAAACAATAAAAAAAGACCAGTCAATCCCACATGCGTCAGTCATGTGGGTTGCCTTGGACTGTCGACTTGTGTTTCGCTTGTTTCTCTGTATTCGACATGCCCGAAGCGTCTATAATCACTTTATCTCTTCCTCACTTCCGTCGCCCAGCCGTCGATGCCTTCTCCGCGGCCACCGACTTCCAGGCCCTCAATCTTCAACCCCTTCATACCAGGTGTATCCTCCAACCAGACGTGACCTGCCATACCGCCAGCATTGGCTCGTTTCTCGGGTACTAACTCCAACATTGGGGTTAAGAAGTCTGCGATACGCTTTGCTTCGTCTTCCTTGAAGTGATACTTCTCGCGTAGCACATCTGGTAGGGCCCAATGCCGCAGCCGGTGGATGTTCCGCAATTCTCCCTTTCGGTTGAAGATCTCCTGACTCCACTTGCCACTGAGACATAGGGATTTGGGGAATGGTCCAAGAAGCTCGATGATTTGAGCAATGTGATCATCGTCCTTTCCATACTTGGTACCCGACTGGGGGTCAAACAAATAGTCACCTGTGATTAACTCAAACACCTAATGGGCACAGTCAGTAATGTTCTACAGAAGGCAGTGCCAGCTTCATCACGATGATCGAGGTACATACCATAGCTGCCATACTCCATACGTCAGTGCTGGCACCCCACTTGGAACCCAAAATGACCTCGGGTGATCTATATTGTCTTGTCTGAATGTCGTTGGTAAAATGATGATTGACCCAGCAAGCATTACCCAGGTCTGCAATCTTGACGCTGATAACCTCGAAAGCGTGCGCATCTTCTGCCTTGCGCTTCTCGCCTGTTAAAGCAGAGGGAGAGTTTGACTTGTCTAGAGAGATGCCCGAGACTTCTCGACTGAGAAGGTCGCTTGAATGTTGTTAGTGTCTGATGAAACTTCTTCGTTGAGTGGCGAATAACTTACGCAGACTTTTCTCGCTGCTTGTGGGCATCGTCGGATGGTTTGGGAGATGCCTCCTTTGATGACTTGCCTGTTGACGAAATTTCATTAGTCATTGTTGAGCCAAATACGAGATGATCCGTAGCTTGCTTACCTTCGTTCAGGACACCAGCAAGACTAGAGTGGATGTTCGGTGAGGGGAAAAGGTTCGACTGGTTGAAGCTGGTATTGAGGGGAGATGGCAGTGGTTGACTGCCAGTGATGAGAGTCCTTCGACGCCGCCGTCCATTGCGGTTATTCTCCTTTTCGGCAGATTCAGGTTTGACGACGCGCTTGACGATCTGTTCAACATCCCCAATCTCGATAAGGACATTTTCTGGTTTAAGGTCGGTGTGGATGATACCGCATTCGCGATGGAGGTAGTCGAGGCCCAGAAGAACCTGCTTTGTAATTTGTTTGACGAGAGGCATGGGAATGCCACGGTGATTCCATCGCTTGATGAGTCCAAGCAAGTTCTCTCCCAGCACTTCGAAAACCATACAGACGTGGGTGCCGTGGGGCCCCTTGTGCTCGAACGAATCTAAAAGACTCACAACGTGCTTGCGACCGGGGTGATCGGGCTTGGCTTGGACAATCTTATTGAGAAGCTTAATCTCATCGATGGCGGTCTCGGTGTAGTGGGCGGCGGAACGGACGACCTTGAGGGCGACATGCTTGCCGTTGGTATTGTCGCGGGACAGCCAGACGGTTGAGAAATGACCCCATCCTAGCTTGCGAACAACGGTGTATTTTCCATCCTTGAATATCTCTCCAACTTGTACTGGGTGGTAACCACCTTTGCAGTAATCTTCAGAATCCTCCTCATCAGCAGTATTTTCGGCGGCGTCGTCGACGGACGAGGAAGAGGGGGAGTGGGCCATGGCTGAAAGCTGGTGGGATCTATAAGGGGGGAAAAGAGGTCAGTGGTGGCTTAAAATATATGTAGAGATGCGGCAAAAATCAGCGCAACAAGGCGACGTGTAGATGATGAACGAGAATTGAGGCGGAGCCAATGCAATCAGATCAAACAACCACGGTCGCAAGATTTGGTGGGAGAGCGACGGCGGCGAAAGAGCTGAGACCTTGCGCGTGGTGGGGGACCTTTGCCGGATTCGGCTTGGGTGTAGTGAAATGGCGGGGAAGCATCAAAACATCATCCAGACGATAACATAGCAACGAGTCAAGTCCTTCAACCGGCGGCTCCAGTTGAAGATTTCGGTACCAAAAAGACTCGGGCACTGAATTGACTGACAGCGGTGAAACACACGCCCAAGCTTGGGCGCCAAACCGCTACCGACAAAGCATAAACGGGACGGGGAAGTGCAACCTTGATTTGAGAAAGCTGGTCATGGTGCCTTCACATGACGCAGCTTGCGCTGGTAATAAGTCGGGCGTTGAGTCTGCTTCTTTGTCCTTCTCTACTCCTCAACTTCAGGAGCACAAGCTCAAGTCAATCAAGTAGTGAGAATAGTGACAATCGTGGGAGCAGCGCGCGACAGATAAGCCGGTGAGCGGCGTGGCGGTTTATGAGCGGGGGATAAGGGAAAGGTGATGGAGAGAACAAGGATCTGGCGAAAATGACGAAGATGACAAAGACTTCTGGTGCACGATGGTAACGGTTGAGGTTGACTGCAGTCTGGGGCGCATAAAGACCCGAGTGAAGGCCAAGAACAGGAGAAAATAATATAAAAAACAGGCGAAGCCAAGTCGAGGGAGAAATTAATGGAGATTAGAGGTCGACTGGGATCGGGGGCGTGCTCCTTGTCTTTGGTTTTGATTTGCTTCGCTTTTCTTGACTCTGGGCTCAGCGTTCTTTGCGGATCTGCAGTCGCTTGGCTTTCTGTTTTCTATGGCCCTGCTAGAGACCATGGGATGGGTGGCACGCGGCGCAAGACGGAGCGTCCCGCCCGGCGAATAAAGGGTCTTTTCTGAGCTCAAGGCTCAAATATCCAGCTCCCCAAGCGCGGTCCAAAGAGAGGGAGCGACAAGAGAGAATGCAAAGTGATGGCAAAGGGCGGACAACTCGGTCAGGTGGTATCGCATCAGACAGCATGAGCACAACCATCACCATCACATTCTCATCCTCCTCCACATACATTAGCCAACAGAAGCTTCAGGCACAATCAAAGGTGCCACGGGCAAGTGACTGACTGCACCACCTCCAGGGCAGACCAAAATCAGGTACAGAGGACCCAGTGATCGATCGAGTGATCCAAGGTTGGTGAATGCCCAAGACTTATGGGGTCGTATCCTCCTATCAAGGCCCAAGCACACGGGCCCCAGAACAGCCACTGTGAGCAGTGTCCACAACTTGTTTCAATCTGCCTCACTGCTTCTGTAGGGTGATGCAATGCCGCGCCATATTTTTGAGTGTCCATTTTGGCGATATGAAGTGAACGATGCTTGATCTTTCCTGAAACCAGTATCTGTTTCCTTCGTACCAAGACACATGGAAGTTGTGGATCTGGTCTCATATCCGCAGCAACAGCTGATGTGAAATGTAGCTAGAGCAGTTGGGTGGTATCAAGGTCGTTGGCGACATCGGACCAGCGGCGCTTTGGAGATTTTGGATGGTGCCATGCGATCCGTAAAACCAGCGGTCTCGAGGTGAATGAATGTCAAAGCAATGTGCGACCAAGAAGGTCCCCAAAATCAAGGTTGTGTAGGGTGATGCGGTTGCAACAAAAACAAAACATGGAGAAAGAATGCGAAGAAGATTATAGATAACCAAAACAAAATGCGACCGGAACTCAAAAGACCAATAAGGAAATCTTTTTATACATACCCAGCTGGTTGGTTTGTACCCTCCATAGTGATGATCGGCTTCAGGTCCTTCTTGCGCTTCTTGGCTGCGAGACTGCTATTGTTGCTGTTGCTTCCGTTGGTGTTGGCATTTGATGCCTTTTGGGCGTCGGGGGATTGTGTGCCGTTCATGGTGGTGTGTTCGTCAAATCTGCCTGCGCGCTACAGTGCAGGGCCTGTATTCCAAGGGACAAGTCGAGATGGATCTGGCGTCTGTGTCGCCAGGTCGTCAATGGTCAGGGTCGTGAAATCGTTCAGCGGGTATCGTAATGTCGGATGCGACAGCTTCTGGGTTCTTTTGGGCGTCGGTAAGAAATGATGTCGAGATGAAGTGGGGGAAGAGGGGCGCTTGTAAGTGCTCGCTCGATGGACGTGGGGTTATTTCTGTTCTTTTTCTTTCGTAGAGATGCTTTCTCAAGAATCATCAAAATCGCTCAGGCAGTTGAAGGTGTCGGACAGAGACAGAAGAATAGATCGGGGAGATGAGCACAGTAGGGTAATTGCGGTCGTGGTGCGGCAGTGGCGTCAAGGTAGATCTTTTGCAAGTCAAACCAAAAGATGTTGCGCAGTAACAAGTGGCGGCGCAATCTGAGGTGACCAGGATCAATCAAGTACAGTGAGTGATTGTGTTTGGTGAATTGGTCCCAGTGTAAGCTAATATGCTGTAATATGGATACTTGAATGGAATCTGGTTGTCCGAGTAATGACTTTGCGACGGCTTCTGTAGATAGGACCTTGCTTGGACAAGAAACGAAGAAGAAGGAAGAAGAATGCAATCAGTCGGAGACGAGGAGGGGCAGCTAGAAGAAGCCAGCCTAGGATCCGGATTGATGAGGAACGTTGGTGAGGTTCTTGCAGCCAACAGATTTTGCAATCATTTGTAAGGTCAGGTATCTATCTACAAGTGCAAGTGCCGGGTTAGTTGAATCTGATCCTCAAATTTTGCGACCTAATTTCTAGCGCAGAAGCAAAACACCGAAATAGAACTGGGAGCGCACTCTCTTGTGTCGACAAAAGCATATAGAGATATGTTACATTAAGTTTGGGTTGGAGGTCCATCTGAGATTCAGATGAATGAAGGACAAGACATGCCTGAGACAACCGCGACGATACTCAACGGCGGGCGCTCTACGAGATGCATCGATACAAGTGGATATCATTCACCACGAACGACCCTGAAGCAGCCCAACGTCTCACTGACAGGATTATGACGATGCACCACAGGAAGCTTCTCGTTAGCATTGGATCCCACGGGAGAAACTTGATCTCGGGTCTTGTAACCCTTGTGCCTGGAACCGAAGCTTGGGTTAAACAGAGAGCTGGAGCTAGTGGCATTTGGAGAAGGTATCGGTTATCAAAAAGATACGCGCTAAATCGACACTCTCACTCGCAGATTTCAAGAGTCTGATGTCATTCCTTCAAGACCTTGCAGGTACCCCACGTCCGTTAGCTACTTGAACAACATGAACAGGGCTCTCCAGGTTGTTCTTCTGCAAGGATGCGGCGAGTGAATTGTTATTTCAGAAGACATTAATACTCAGTTCAGCTTCATGTTAATATTACTCTATTACCGCTACAATGTCCCTTGTGTTGCTAACTTCTTTGCTGCCCAGTTTCCCCGCTTTAGGCGTGAGGCTTGCGATGGCATACCATCTGCCTACCTAGAGCCTCCTCCAATGTTCGCCATCTATGAATAAAGCTTGTAGTAACACGAAATATTATACACACACTCATGCCAAATGACAACCCTAATTGAGATCCTCTCCTGTCTCTGCGGAGGCAGGATCCAAGCTCCCAGGGGCGCAGCCCGCGACGTCCGCCCGCCTCTCACCGCGGTCAACAGCTCGTCTCTCGTATGGCGCGTGATTGCGATGCCATCGTGACCGAGGTTCTCTCCATCTTACGTGCCGCCGAGAAGCACGGTATCTGGCTGACCTAGCAGCTGGATGGCGCTGTAGGTGTCGAGGGCGAAAAGTTGGGCAACTCAACGTCACCATCAAAGACAATATAAGAAACAGGAAGAGACATCCGACAGATAGGAGCCCATCCATCGAGTAGCTTTATCTTGTGACATTGACTAATGCGTACTGTGCCAATACGTTTTCAGACAGCTGAATGTTCGCGGCATAGATCACATCCTTCCCGTCCTTGCTGAAACACGTGTTTCTCTCGTTGCTCACAGACTTGAAGCCTAGCCCTGCGATTATTCTTCTGCTTGTCCTTCTTTGACTCCTTCTTTCATATTAGTTTGAACAAGTCACCAATTGTTAACCCAAAATCATTCAGCATGTAACCCAAGCTCCTTATTAACGATGGCATAAAGTCTACTTATACTGGCTAATGGAATTGACGATTTCTAGTGGCCTGAGGCCAATACTGTATTTACCATGAGACGTTATTTGTAGGACACACCAAGAGGCCAGACTTTCGATCAGCTATCATAAGCTGTAGATCACCCAGATCTCTCAATAGACAACTACGTCAATATCCCTCACCATGGGTAAGCCGATCTTACCAATTTCCGCTTCCTCAACCCTATATGAAGCCTGGACCAACGGCTACATTGATAAACCTTTCAACCGTTGGAAAACCCTTCTTCAAATTGCTATTTCTAGACATATGCCATCCCGGCGACACTCCAACTCCTCAATCATATATCTTTCTTCAACTAAAGTTGTGAAATATGGCCGGACAGTCCACCTCTCTGAAGCCTCAGCTCTACTCTTCCTAGCTTCCTTTGCGCCTAACATTCCTATCCCGAGATTGCATTGCGCGTTCCGAGATGACAAGAACGGGGTGACTTATATTGTTATGGAAAAGATTGAAGGGCAGCCTTTGAGTGATACTTGGAACGAGGGGTCAAGAAACGAGAAGGATAGATTGTTGGCACAGCTTAAAGATATTTTTGAGGAGCTGAGAGCACTCAAGAAGCCTGCTGGAAAGGGGATCACAGATGGGGCTGTGTGTGCCGCTGATGGGGGCAAATTGCACGACCATCGGATATGGAACGCCGCTGGGGAGAAAGGGCTGGGTCCCTTCCCGAACGAGGCAGCATTCAACCTTTTCCTTCGGAACGGAGTGTCGAATATAGACTCTATCATGGACCCAGAGAGTCAAGCAGAGATCCAAAAATTGATCGAGATGCATACAGCATCAGAGCAAAGGAAGATGGAGACCGTATTTACGCATGGGGATGTTAGCCTGAGTAATATTTTGGTCAAGGAGGGGAAAGTAGTAGGAATTGTGGATTGGGAGATGGCTGGCTGGTATCCACGGTATTGGGAGTACACAACAGCGATTAATACGCATTATATCAAAGGGTGGAGGGAGGAGATTGGGAAGTTTCTGGATGAGTGGCCGCAAGAAAAAGAGATGGATGATTTGTGGAGAAAGCATTATTGTGATGGGATTTGAGGGCGTATGTCAGCCAATTCGCCTTGGAAAACCAACAGACATTCAAGATAGCCTGGAGATACTGGGTTCGACCTCACGCCGGCAGAGCATCTACGAAGAAACTAGGCCAACGCTGACTAAGGTAAAGACGATGCTGCCGAGCAGCTTGTACAAAAGGTCCGCGGACTTCCCCTTGCTCTATCGACTGCCGGTGCTTACCTCGATCAGGTTTTCATAACCTGCAAGGAGTATCTCCTGAGCTACAGGAGGATACTCCGCAACTGATATCGTACGAAGATCGGGCAATGTAGTCCACCTGGAACATCTTATATTCGCGCATTGAAAGCGAGGATTGCGACGCGCCTAGACTGCTTAAGCTGTGGGCATATTTTGACAACGACGGTATCTGGTATGAACTGCTGCGTGCTGGTTAGACGGCTGGTTACAGGAGCTGATCGGCTGCCTTTGAACAAGGCTATGCGAGTACTTTGCAGTCACGGTCTTCCTCTCAACACCACCCACTCCCAGAAGTTTCCGATGCCGCGGACGGCGAACTTGGTTGCTTCTCAAAAATCGTAAGGAACTTGCGAAGGAAACCTCAACATGTCCCGTCACAATTCGTTAGGAGTTTTCAGAACATTTCCCAAGGAGCTTCTTCGAATCAATAATGGCCCGACGACCGGACCACGTGCATGGGCACCAGCACGACGTAGCTTTGACATTTTCACCAAGGACAGACTCGTTACAGGCTGAGTTATATACAGAGTGGACAAACGTGGCAGCCGTTGCGCTGTTATGCTAGGGATCGGAGAGTGCGTGCTAAGTGAACAACACGGCGCATTGGCAGCTGCTATGGCTGATGCTGAAGGGTTATGATTTCTGGAGCAGAGTTCCCGCGGTCCATAACCATGGCTATATCCTCCCCAGTCAGCTTCGCTCTCGCCCTTTGTTTTACATCTTTTACTATCCAATGTACAAGCGTCGGCGAGACGTACTCTAGGATCATTTGTACGAGGTAAGCCGGATCTTCTGCCTCCTCCTTGCCCTTTTCAATACATAGAGTGCGTCACAGATTTCCCCCGGCAATGCCAGCCCTTCCGACCGCAATCACAAGCCGAAACAGGCGTCTCTCAGGCGCCTCCGCAACAATGCTCTTGATAGCTTCTTCTCCGCAGGTATAAGATCCTGCATGGGCCTTGGAGTTGGAAGAGGCTGCCCTTGAACTCGCATTTCCCGGATCGGATACGAGAACGACGTGCATTGCTGATGAAGTATGGCCCAGTTCGCCGGAATTGCATTCGTACCCACGCACCTCTGACCCCCAACGACAGCAGCCAAGGCTTGCTCAACCCACATCTGGCAATTGAAGACCTTCCAAGCAGCACTCCTATCTATAGGAACAGCCCTAATGACCTCCTCCATGCGCCGCAAGTTTTCGATTTTGGCAACGGCTGTGAATGTGAGCATCGCAGGGGTGGGGCCGGTTGAAAGATTGCGCGGTGGCTCTTCGAACTGCCATTGTACTCCCTGTGAAGTTGGGATGTTGCGAATGTGGTAGAGAAGCATGCCATTCATTCCACCATCCTTAGGGCCGCTGGCGAGACCCCAATGGTAGGGTCGGGGTTTCCACCTTCTTGAGGAGTGCGAAAGAAGCAGACAACATACAATCTTGGCTTGTTTTTAGCCATAGTGATGATTCTTAGAGAAGACTTTGATAAAAGATTCTGTTAATTGGGTTTGATAATGCCTAGTTGTGTCCACTCTCGTTATACTTGCCCAAAAAAACATTTACCCATATTGGGGGGTTGTTTCAAAAATGCGGCATCGCTGGTGTACCTCCTCAGGAAGTTCAAGGGCGCTAAGTGAAACGACAGTAAATCTAATTATATTACTCGCACCAAATGACCTACGCTTGGTGATTCTATCCATCTAGCTAGGAACGGAAGATTCTACAGTTTCCCGTGGTTGGATCTGCCTCTGCAATGTGTGTGTATTGACTGTGACTACCTAGGAGGGGGAGTAGTACAATACTTAAACCTTTAGACTTGTGATAATAACACCTGGTAGGTAGAAGGATCCAAGGCCATCGGAAGAGAAGAACTTTTCCAGCTTTAGATAACACGTCGAAGCTCTTGCCTCTTTTCACTGAATGCTCCCGTAGCTTAATGCTCTTCCCCACACTGAGGCGGAAAAGGAGGACAGGCACATGTTTGACGGAATTGATAAAGTTCGACATGTCGTACAAAGAACTGGTATGAATGGGGTAAACAGAATGTCAGCTTCCTGGTTGACTTGTAGAATGACTTAAAGGGGCCTGGATGACTCAGCGTGTATTCGTACTCTTCATAATGCAAGGGCACAGCAAGCTTCCTCTTCCGCGCTTGAGCGTATGTTGTATCTCCACCAAGTCCCGATACCCTTCAGACAACATGAAGACCTAACATTTTGGAACCATTGGCGGACAAAGGATGAATGTGAAAGGTCTCGCCGGTGCTTCATAGACACCTTCGATACGTCAATCATTGACTTACCACTGTACCATATACGTAGGCCTCTCATGCCACGTTGATTTGTGACTCAAAAGGCACCGCAAGAAAGCCAGGACCTGCATTCGAGGGAGTCATGTTGCCTACGTTGACGTGTGTTCATTTGACCGCATGCGTCGTCCTTTTTTTTCTTTCTCTTTTTTCCCTTCTTTCCCCGAGGTCATGTTTGACGCCTGCTTCAACACAATCCAAGTGCTTTGTGGTTATGTATGGCCAGCTACTTTAAGCGCCCAAGTTGCAACCAGTCGTTAGCCGCCGGGATCTTGGGCACTCCAATTAGGGCAACGAATTTCACACCTTCCAGCTGCTTTTGGTGTGCTGCATGCTCCTCGGCGGACAGTGGTGCAGGGCGTTGCGATCAACTGTTCATTTGCTTTCGAGGCGTCAGCCGATTGAGAAATTTGCGATGCCCGTCTGCACCGCCATCACGCCCCAGGTTTGGAGGCATGTTTGTTCTGTTGAGGACTGGCGTTGGCTGGCTATGGGAAGAAAGAGGTTATGGGAAATGGTTGGGAGGCCAAAGATAGCGGTAGGAGGTGGGCCAGAGGCACCCTTTAACAAAGAAATGCAGAAGGCTGACATGTTAAACTCTCAAGGTTGAAGCCATGTTAGGCAATGGCTTCTCCAAGCGAAGACAGAGCCACAGAAGAGGTGCTCTCACAAACATGAACCGAGGTTGCCATGAAGATTGTAGGATTCCAAGGTTGAGTCAATCATCCCACCATGCCAGCTACATTCATCTTTCTTTCATGTGTTCAGCGGCCCAACATCCCCAAAACCACGTGGGAGCCAACCGTCCATGTCATCTGGTGTCTCAAGAGCAGGGGCGACCACGTTTCACACCACAAGTATCAGAGTCACAACCATGGATGATAAGAAAAGGCAGTTCGCATTAGCCCATCATGAGGGCTCCGATTTTGATGGGTTTAATAGCCTATTATGTGAACGCCGAAAACGCCAAACCCAGAACCCGCGTGCGTCAACCACCTTCTGTCTCAACTAATAGCTTACAACCGCCATGCTCGCCTGAATATGGTACGTTCCAAGAAGCTCTGAACAAGATCCAACCGGGTATTTTGGCTTTAGGTAGCCCGCTTTTTGCTCTTCTGAGCCATCTTGCGGAAAGCCTCCATACCACCGGCACCAAGGGGACGATGGCTGGAGTTTTGCGAGCCCATAAAGGTGCTCTGGGGAGCAACAGTGTAGCTCGAAGGCAAGTTGACCATCCGCGCCGAGTTGTTACCTCGCGATGGGGCCAGTAGACGTTCTCGCTCAGCATCCTTGGCGTTGACGGCAGGACGCTGGGAAAGACTGAATTGAGAGCTGGTCTTCTGGCGTTGTGCCATCTTGGCAGACCTGGTATAAAAGTTAGCACGTGTAGGAAACAAGCCGCAAGAGAATACATACTCATAATCGTAGTCACGGGTCTCGATCTGGCGCTTCTTGTAATCGTCGGTTCGTTTCAGGATAGGTCGACTCCATTCTCCCAGAAGTCGTGTAGCAATTCTCTTGATACTGGGTTCGGGCTTCTTGCTACGAGTATAGAACACCACCACTCTTCCGATACCACTGCTGAGGAGTGCCTCTTTCTCGATGTTCATCTTGGCGAGAGCGTTGAAAATGTCACGTTGGATGTTGTACGCTGGAAGTGAGCCGTCGTTCAAAGGCTCCAAGAAGAACTTGACGTGCTGCAAAAAGTTCGTGTCGGGGTCCAGAACGGCGTGTTGGACGTTGTTTCGGTTCAAGATAGCGGTGACCTCAGGGAGAAGCTTCAGCTTGTGCAGAGCTGGTTGACCAGCCTCACGAGCCTGGTTATCAGCCTGGCAAGCCTGCTCCATCTGTACCTTGAGATCCGCTAGAAGGTCATCAATCTCGTCCTCAAGATCCTGGTTAAAAAGAAATCAGCGGAAGAACTTGAGCATATGCACTTTGAAACCTACAATCTCATCCTTCTTCCTACGCTTGAGACCGCTTGGCTTCTTGATTGCCGCATCTATCATTCGGTCGAGCTCTCGCTGCTTTCGCTCCGCCGGTGTCAAATTCTCCTCTTTCTCAGGCTCTGGACTAGCAGGCTTAGTGAGTTGACGTCGCTCTCCATCACCAACAGCGCGTCTTGATCGTCGTGACTTTTTGCCCCCATCCTCTGCATCATCCATATCAATATCTTCATCTCGATCTCGGCGCTTCTTATCTCGGCGACCTTCACGTGGCTTCTTTGGAGCGTCTCCGTCTGCGCGTTTTCGCTTTGTAGCCTTCAATGTGCGAGCAACATCTTCATCGATGTCGACGGGACGGTCTTCAATGTTGGCAGTTTCGGGGTCGTAATCCTCGAACTGATCCTCGTCTACCTCGGACAGCGCATCGGAGTCGCGATCAGAGTCAGCCGCAGCGATAGCATCTTCATATTCTTGCTCCTGGCCATCGTTGACAGGCTCATTGGCGTGCTCGCCAATTGGGGAATCCCTTTCCGACATGGCGTCGCGTCGTTGATCGTGCGAGTTAGCTCTGGGAGTTCTTTATCGGTTGTTGGAACTTGGTATTCACAGCTCTTCAAAGAGTTCGCGAGAGCCTTGTGCTTGAAAATTTGTTGGTGAAGATTCGTCGAAAGCTGTGAATATGAGAGATTGGCAATTCGCAAACCTTCAACGTTCTTTGTCTGGCTAGAGCCGCCACAGGTGCGAGGCGCGACCCCTGTTCGCTGACATAATCGTCAAGCTCCACTTAGAAACCTCAGGCAGGTGGTCCGCACCCTTTGTTTACTTTGGCCTTTTTGGTTGCCACGGATGAATTGAAGGATACTTTGATGGATTGGATTTGGCAGCTGCTTTCATTCACTCAAGCTGTCCCAGCGTCAACCCAACTTGTGTCCATCTGGCGAACCTTATACCGTAATTATTCGAGCTACACAATAGCTATCATCGATTATGGATCGTCGAACTTACGAAGGTCCCATGGACTGGGAGTACCAGAACAGTGGCCCTTTGGATCCCACAAGCCCTTTTGCACATGCAGCAAAAAGTAACTCGCAGAATAGTAAGTTAGCCTTTACCAGCGTCGCAGCTGTAGCTGTAGCTGTAGCTTCCACCATCAACGATACCCGGCAGCTCTTTGCTAACCATTACTCATAGTCTTTGCCTCCCCTTCGAAATCGAAGAATCCTTTCGCAAATTTAGGGACACCTTCAAAAACGAAACCGCCGCAATCCTCTTTTACTCCTCAATTATCTTCGAGAGCTGCCGCGCCACCTTTCCGCAACCCTGCATTTACAACACCCCGACGACCCTTTGATGAGCTTGCGCTGTCTGAAGCTTCAGGCGCAGAGGACAGCCCTGCGCAGACAGAAGTTTCCGACTTCCCGAATGATACTCCTGAGGCGGACCGTATGAGCGATACCAACATGAGTGGCATGACGAGTCCTTCCAAGATCGACAAGTCCTTTCGTTACAGCAAGGCTCCTTTCTCAAGCAAAAAGCATACACCAGGTCGAGGCGAAATCCGGGCGACTCGAGACCTCTCCGTATCAGAATTTATGCGCAAGCGAAAGAGACATAATCTCGATAGAGATGTCAGCAGCATAATTCGGCACCGCTGGACAGAGTCAGACTCCGACTCGGAAGATAGCATTGCACCGAGACGAACCCGTGGCAAGAAGAAGGCAACAAAGGAAGCGCCGAGAGGTTTCTTGGGATCTCTATTCCACATGCTGGATGAACACCCCAATGCCCCTGACAATCTTTATAGATGGGTCAAGTTGATTGTGAACTTCTTCCTTGTATCAGTCTTTGTTTACATTGGCTGGTCCATTGTGACCACAGTGAAAACGGATATCGAAAATGCAAACGAGATGGCACGAATTGAGATCATGGGAAGAATTACGGAATGCCAAACTCAGTACAGTATCAACGGATGCGGTAAAAACGACCGTCCCGCGCTCAGAGTGCCATGCGAGGAGTGGTCTGAATGCATGACACAGAACCCTGAAGCCATCATGAGGGTCAAAGTGACCGCGAAGCAAATCGCCGAGATCATCAACGAGTTTTCCGAAGCCATGAACCTCAAGGCTTGGGTGGGTACCTCATGCAGCATACTACTGATCGCCAAGCTAACCGCTTCACAGGGATTCTTCTTCGCTGTTCTCATTTTCTGCGCTTTCGCGAACAACTTTTTCTTGGGTGGATATGTCAGCAAGCCAGCACCTCCCGTTCAGTCACAACCTGCAGCTCCACCACACGATCCATCCATGGCCCCAGAGAACGGTCCCGGATTCATGTGGGTTCCTGTGCAAACACCAAGGATGCAGCGTCACATGTTGCTCGACGATGGTACCGATACGGACAGTACACCGCCGCCAAAAATGAAGACGATTCTTGCGCCTCCTTACACTCCTTCACTTCGTCGGAGCCCAAGCAAGACGGATCGAGGCCGTAGCCCTGTTAAAAACCGAAGTCCTAGTAAAGGGCGTCGCGAGCCGTTTGCATAAACTCTGACGGAGAGTAAAGGCATAGATTATTTCCTTTGTCATTGAATAACATGGCTGTATAATAGTGGTGCATAGGAACTGGGCGCATATATACGGGGCACGGTTCGGTGGTGTTTGGAAAATCAGGTCATAGCATGGATGGACGGATGGATGGATATTGGGGTATATTGTCAATCAACTATATACAGCAGTGAACTCTGCATCTTTTGTTGTTGAAGAGTTCTCTCAACCCCCCTTATCGCTGTTGGAATGACATTCATGATATTCATCAGCCACAGAGGCCGCGATTATAGGCCATGTTACAGTGCAGCTCAGCTCAAGGTTATGATCCAAGCTGAAGTATTTGAACGTTGAGGCTGTCAGAGGCTGATGACGTACTGTGGGGTAAGGTTGAGAGGGGCACTACGACGGATGGCCCTGGCATGAAAGTTAATTCTCAGGTGAAGATGAGGAAGCCAACTGGAATGAACACCAATAATCCTAAAAATCGCTCCTTTTTACCACTTTGGACGACCATTTATCAGGGTCGCCCGAGTGTTGTGTGGCAGCTTTCTTGGCATTTGCTCCAGTACCATCGACAGCGCTTCGATCCAGCAATGTCAATCATATGTTGCCAAGATATAAATTACCCCAGCCTATGATCAACCATGATGTTCTGATCGCCGCAAGCCTACCATATCTCTGACATCATATGCACAGGGGCTCTGAACCTTTTCCCTTCTTGAGAGATCTCATTGAACGAGACATAGGGCTTGGTGATGGTCGTCCGTTTTATATCCATGGGGCTACTTCCGATGCGAAGTTACGGTTTGATGAGATGAAGGAAGCATGCACAATCTGGCAGACTCCGCAATGATCCAATTGGACGAAGGATGTGTTTGTGGTGGATGTGACCTCGGATCAGGCTTGGGGATAAGTTTGATAGCGTCCTTGCCAAGAGGATGAGGGGAATTGCGGTGCGGACGAAAACTGTTCTGTCTCAGACATATCGATGTTCAAAAAAGACATGATTTGCAGCTGGAAAATGGCGATGAGAGGGCGAGCAATGAGAAAGGCTCATCGATAGTCTACAACTGCAGGGCGACGATTCATTGAGCGCATTGCCCACTCAGACCACGGCCCTAACTAAATCTCGAGCTTGGTATGGTCTGGTCGATCTGGCCATGGCAATCATTCTCGTGATTATCAGAGGACTTTGGACAGAACAATCCTAGCTTGTGCTGTCATCTTGGATTACAAAGACAAGAACATTTGCGCCGGTTATAAAATTAAAGTTTGTTCTTTTCTTCAGCAGTCAAAAGCGGAACAACCCTCTGATAACCTGAAGAGGTTGAGCGCACCTTCCAAGTTCTACCTCAGGCAGAACCAGAGAGAGCTCTTCATTCGGCCACCTAATCATTTTCTCAACTTTAATCTCCATCTCTCATCAACGCTCTTTTACATTTTCCTACAAAGCTTCCATATCCGCGGTTCGATCCTCGTCGGTTCCACGATATGAAGCAACGTAAGACAGAGACATGATCCCAGCTACTGTAATCGACTACATAGCTGCAAGACATACCATCTGCAACAGAGATCGCCGAGGAAACGCAGGATTCATTCAGCAGGGTAATAAGGCATCAAGCAAATTAAAGCTACAGTCGAAAAGCTTCGCCGTACTTCTAAGCCTCTATTTGAACCGGCCCGAACCTGGTATCGAGCGCGACGATAATCGTGATCGCAATCGCAAGAGATTCCCATACTGGACATAGCCAATCTTCATCGTGCCATTTCTCACACATCCCTACAATCAATCAGTTCTCATTTCATTCCCAATTTGTTCAACTTCCGTTACATGCGTAAAATTTCCGCTTCCGGTCTCAATTTTACTTCACCATCTTCAACTGCTTCAACTCAATAGTTGTCAATCCGCGTTGTGCAGGGACCACAGCGCTCAACTTTTGGTCTCTATCGCCGGCGCAATCGACGATCGAGTGGACACCAAGTATACCAGTACTTCTTAGCAACCTCGTTAATCCCTCTTGAGACCGCAAATTGTGACGAGAAAAAGAGAAACAATATTGCGCGCTTCAAAGCGCCATTGATCTGCGACTCCTGCAAGCCTTCATTTTTCTACCTTGACTCGCGGAGTCGGCCTCGAGCTCCTTCAAACCCCCTGGTCGCGTATCATCGAGCTCACGAGCTTCAAAGCTCACCTCTAGTTCGGTTACGTCGTGCTAGAGCCTAGCACTTTACTAGCTAGTCGACGAATGCGCATTGCCCGGGCTTTTTACCCAGAATTGACCTACGACTCGCCACGACTGGTCTTGATGCAATTGTGAGAGCTTAGGTGGGCCATCTTCAACCGTCTTGTCTCCGCATCGCATTCTCCCCGCTACAAGGCCGCCGTGACGCGACAGAGGAAGCAGAAGTCATTCAGGTACCAACAGCCCAAAATCATCTTCGCTTCTGGCGCCCAAAACCAGCGCTTCATTCATCGGCGACGAGAGGAGAATAAGGAGAGGGTTTAAGCTTCAAACTCAGGTTTTAACTTTGACGACACCATCGCGAATCCCCTCGCAGCATGTCACACTGCGCCGTACCCTCCGCCGCCGTCGCCCCTCCAAGACCTCATCCCACCCGAAGCTCTTCGAGCTGAAGGTTGGAGCTCACAAAGCTTCTCGACGGACGCCGGGTTCCATACACACGACAACAGCGAAACAGCGAACCATTCCTCTGTACCACAAACTTTTGTAACTTTGCGATAGCCTGCGCCCAGGCTAGTTTGTCGAGCCATGGATGTTGACAATGAGCATTCAGACACTGGCAGTCAACGACAACCCAGTGCTGAACACACGCCACAAGGAGCTACTGCGCAGGTTGGGGGAGCTTCCTCACAAGGGAATCCTACCCCCACCTCAGTTCAGTCTTCCAACACGCCCTCGACTGCATCTGGCCCTGCAACAGCCAACGTCACCCAGACACAAAACTCGAAACGTCGCCGAGGGTTGGGTGTCGTGACGCCCAATGCCTGCACAGAATGCCGCAAGAAGCGCGCAAAGGTATGTAGCAGATCAGCTTACTTTCCCGAAGTCCCTGGTCGCGTAGTCGGCTCTCGTTCTTCACTTTCCTTGTACGTCATAGCATGTCCCACAACATTGTATTTAGCTTATGATGGACTTCCACAATTGATTGCAGTGCCCGCCTTGTTCCCATATTGATTATACCATAAACTCATTCTTGCTAACAATTGATATTATAGTGCGATGGCAAGAAACCGTGCGGACGGTGTAGAGCACAAAAAGATGCCGAATGTGTATACGAGATTCCCGTGCGCCAGTCGAAGGAGAACCTCCGAACCGAAATTGAAACTCTTCGACAGAAGCAGCGTTCAAGTGACCAAGTCTTCGCCGCTCTTCTCCGACCAGAACTATGGGAAGAGGTTTTAACACGCCTTCGGGGTGGCCAACCCATCGAAACCATTTCAGAATGGCTCGCAAGCGCGCCACGCCCTGCGGGGAGCTCAATACCTTCGTTTCCTGCCCGTTCCGAGGCGCCTACCATGGGTCCTACCCCGGGGTTTCCAGGAGGTGGATTAGGGACATTGGCAGCCATGAGCCTCGGCGTGAACCATCAACAACCGCAGCAGTCTTCTATGAGGCCCGAGATGGGCCAGCATAGTCCCTGGCAATCTTCCTTCAGCCAGACAGGTTCAACGAGGAGTAACTCGCATCCCGACGTCATGAACTGGCAGACAGATATGCGAGGACCGTCACAAAATCGAGTTGGGTCTTGGGCTGAAGGGATGAATCCCGATCAAATCTCGGACGGTCTTCCACGATATCGTGGAGTTGAACAAATCCTGTCACCATTGAATGAGCCGGGGCTGCGAACACCGACTTCAAGTTGGACCGTGATTACCGGCGATAGCGTTCTTGTTCAACATCTTCTGGCGTTGTATTTCTGTTGGGAGTATCCAACATTTGCGTCCCTGAGCAAAGAACACTTTCTACAGGATTTCCAAGAGGGCCGGAATCGGTATTGTTCACCCATACTGGTGAATGCCCTTCTTGCATTGGGGTGTCGCTTTTCGACACAGCCCATGTCTCGAGCTAATCCCAACGATCCATACACGTCTGGCGACCACTTCTTCAAGGAGTCATTGCGACTATTTGCCCAGGAAACGGATCACCATTCCCTTACAACTATCCAAGCTTTGGGGATAATGTCGATCCGAGAGGCTAGTTGCGGGCGAGATTCAGAGAGTTGGTATTACGCTGGCCAGAGCATCCGGCTCGCCATTGAGATGGGGCTTCACCGGATAATGGACGAAGGAGATGAGGATGAACTCGCTGTGCAGTCAGCAACCTTCTGGGGTGCATTTGCGCTCGACCAGTAAGTTTCTCCTCTCACCGTGAGATTTTCCTCTAACAGATAGACCAGTGCATGGTCCCTCGCTACAGGCTCATTACCACAATGCTCCTGCTTCCCTCACTTACCACCAAAGCCTGCGATAATAGGAGACATTGAAGCGTCTTTGTGGGTGCCTTATACTGACGACGGTGAGTTTCTTTTGTGTTATTCCATGACTATTGCTTACTGTGACAGGCGCTCCCTTACAACGCTCATGCCAACAGCCGTCTAATGTACGCTCTGTATATAAATGCTTCTGCGAACTCAGCGAGCTGGTACACCAATCTCTCTACATTCTACATTCTCCCGGCAAACCTCTCACAGCAAGGGAACTTTTGAACATGTACACACAGTATCTCAATTGGTATGATCGCATACCGGAGGTCCTTCGACTGGGGCACAATTTCACCCCAGCCGTGCTGTTCGCCCAGTAAGTCTTGAGCTCAACACGTTTCCTTCACGGTCGCTAACTTGAGCAGCATGTACTACCATTTTGCGATCCTACTCTTATTCCGACCTCTAATCAAGCTACGCATCATTGGATCCAAGGTGTCGCCTCGCGATGTCTGCTCACAGGCGGCCGACGCCATTCAAGGTCTTCTGAGATCTTACTCTTCACTCTACACCTTGCGGCGAACACCCTCATTCGTACCATATTTTGTTCTCACATCAGCCATCATCCACCTGGCGATTGGTGCAACAACTGTCAGCTCCGACACGACTGAGGCCGATATGGAGAAAGCGGTCAAGGTGGATCCTCGCGTGGCCGAATCCATCACTCAGGGCATCTCAGATCTCACCGAAATGGCTCCTTGCCATCAATTCGCTGAGCAGGCTCTTAACATACTACGTTATTTGGCCGCAAAGTGGGACATCGATGTCGAAAACAACGTCGATAAGCTCACAGCAGAAGAGTACGATCGTCTGGTTTTGCCGCATACGGGGAGTCTCAACTTCTTCTCGCCCAACCTGAGGGGAGGAGACATTACGTGCCAATGGGGCGCGGGACCATTCATGGGAGAACAATCACCTTCGGTGCAAAAGACAGGAGACAATATGGAGAACCCCCTTTTCTGGCCCTTCCCGATGCAAGGACGGCCGATTCTTCCTGATGGTGTTGAGTTGGAACACGCAGGTTTTGCGATCATATAGAGGGTTTTGGTCGTCTCTTTCAGCAAGGCATCCTGCTTATATATATCGAGTCCGTACACGACGACAGGTATCCCGGGGTATTGGTCGGTGTTCTTACCAGGCGAAATGGGGTCAAAGGCAAAGGAATGCGGCGGGCATTTTCTGGCGAAAGGGGGCTTTGGTCTGCTGAGTCATTATCGCAGGTTCCAAAAGCGATTTGTTATGTGGTGTACCAACACTTGTGTAAGAGAATAGAGTAATTGCATGATATCATGGGTCTTGGTCGGGTTGTTGCTTGCAATGGGGGGGTTTGATACATGGAATACCCTGTAGAGGAATAAAATCGCCAACTCTGTTCATGCATATGTTTGTTCTTTGAGGCTTGTGATTGATGATGAGGCTTGCATGTGTCGTTTGACATGCCGGTCAATGAATAGATCAACGTTTGCTGCATGTAGCCTGATATTCAAACAGCAATTGTTGCGTACTGTTTGCATATGCATGCTTGCAATTGCGCAAACGCTGGTTGCAGCAAGCAGTTTCTTCGCCAGTCACTCACAAATGATGCAGCGACAAAGAGATACATGACAAGTCACAACCCATGTCCTTCTATCATGACACATCGACCCCGTAGCCCTGATTAACTGCTGCCAAATCTCGTCCATCCCGTGTAGAACGACCGCGTGTGTCACATTGCTCTGTAGCTCATCGCCTTCATTGGTCGTGACCCTGACCATGATGCAAGATCCCGCATACCCCCTGAAGACATGCCAGGGCAATGATTCAAACATGCACAATATGCAAATTGCCATGATTCCGATGCAAAACGCCCATTCTGCCATTTATGACTGACGCACTGAGTGGGAGCGTGCAGGGGACATGACAATTGCTGAGTGTAGCCATATGCAGGTTTCCGAGATCAAGCACGAGGGGGGTACTCTGCGTTTATCAGAGAATTTCTCCTTCTCTTCTTCCATTTCTTTCTTTTAACTTCTCTAAATAGACGTGGCGCTTCATATGAGGTTCTTGAAGCTGCTGTTGAACGACTTTGAAGACGATTCCTGATTGATGACGCGGGACGAATTACCCCTTTTCTGCGACGCTACGAGACGGTGCATTACCCACGAGCGACAGCGACAAGAAACAGCTATCCATTAAAGTTAAGAGAGCGGCTTCGAACACCCGTTCGTGAACGGTTTGTGTCTTTGGGCAATTGCGAAAAAGGTACACTCCTGGAACCTGTTGGTCCAGCACCAACGTGCTAACCACGACGTTCGAAAGCAGGACACTTAGACTCTACGATAACACCAGCGGTCCATTATCGATTCAAAAGAAGAAGTTCAGTCAATTGAAGCTTGTAAATATCCATTTCGACCTGGCCTCCCGCCATTGCAAGGCTTCGTGTGCTTCGCTATCGTCTGCTCCTGGAGTGTCCCGTACTTCCGTCGACAACAAACGTTCTTACTGCACCGAATTGGATCACTACAACGCCTTTAAATAACAGAAATCGCTCTTCAAAGTCAACATCATCTTTTTAAGATACCAACTGTGTCCCACCTGTCAAAGAGGCAACCTGCTGCTTGGATACGCCAGAAGTACAGCGCAACACTCTTGACACTCATCACATATACTCCGACCATCAAAACAACTGATCCAAAATCCTCCCCAGCTTCATCTCAGCATCAAAGAGATCCTCCGAGCTTGACTACAATTTCTAATTGGCTGCACTGAGGCGTTTTACTTGCTACTGCGCTGGAACCCTACTGGAGCCAGGGGACGGGTAACGACCTCCCGCTAAGAGGTAGATATCTGCAAGTGGCACCTGGCGGGCAGCTGGCATCAAAACTGCATCCTCAACTTTTCATTGGACTCAAAACTTGAGTTGAGTCCTTAGTCATACCTGCATCTGCACCTGCATTTTGCGCCCGCTACCTTACTCCCCCTTCTCGTTCTTCAGAGTTGCTGGGCAACAAGCAGGTCAAGAAACAGCTTCATCTTCTTTCTCTTCTGCTCGGAGACTTCCTCTGCATCTCCCTTCTTTAATCGCACTCTTCCTTTCCGTCATCAACCATTCTCATTACAACACTGCTCACATCTCTTCCATCACCAACCACTCATTGCTTTTTTATCACATAACAAGCCTTTTACCCATCTCTCATCTCTTTGATACTGTCCTCATTCTTCCTTCCAACGTCAGTTGTTGGTGCTTCTCCGTGACACCGAGTTCATCGAGCAAGGCACATCTTCATCTTGCAAAATGGGGGACCAACACCAGGTGAGTGTAACAATCATGCCTCTTCTCCTCGCATACTAATGCCTTCAAGGTCTCAAAAGACCCGTCTTCTTTGGAGATCATTACTCAGCATGTCAAGCACAAGAATGATCTGCCAAAAACTGGGAGCGTCCCTTGGCACATGGCTCCAGAGTTCCCTCACCCGAGCGAACTGATGTCGATCGATCCAGCTCCCTTGCCCCATCCACCAGCGGACAAGGAAATGTCTGAACATGATGCCAAGAATGCTTATCTTGAATTACAGTACCTCACCAATCGTTTCGAGGGCACTGAGCTTCTTCGGCAAGCAATTAACTGCTTCAGGAACAAACCTACCATGATGGAGGGGGACAGAGACAATTTCTACATCTATACACAAGTCAGTTACAATTTCTTCTTCCTCAAGTCTTCCACTAACAGCTGTAAGGCACACGTCCAAGGCTACTTGTTCGCCAGGTCTGGACCTGCCTGTCGCATTTCCTTCTCGACAGAGCGCTCATCCACCAAAGTTGAGTGGAGGCAGTCGAACCGGCTTACTGCTGGTACCCTTGTTGTGCTGTCTCCCCGCGGTGATAACTTCAACACACAATGCTATGTCGCAGTTGTTGCAGCACGATACGTCGTGGGTGGTCTCGAACCCGATCCTCAGGATGGTGAAAATGAGGACACTCCACCCCGGATCGAGATCTTCTGGTCCGACTGTAACACAGCTGTCTTTGATCCTTCGGTCGAGATGGTGATGCTCGAAGCCAAAGGAGGTTATTTTGAGACTGTTCGTCACGCAATGGTTGGGCTGCAACATGCTGCAAAGTTTGAGTAGGTGTTTCCCCTTGTATACTCAATTCTCAAACTAACATCCCTCAGTTCCAAGTTTGACAAATACATCATTCATGAGTCGAGTACAGAACACGTGGCCGCCTATCTCGCAGACACTCCAGGGCAAACTCCTTGTATTCCTGGAAGAGCTGATCACCTTGACCCTTCTCAAAGGGAAGCTTTCGAACGCGTGACCCACCAAGAGCTGGCTGTCGTCCAAGGTCCTCCTGGTACTGGCAAGACATTCACATCAGTTGTAGCCCTTGAAAGCTATATTCAGACTCTCAAATCTCGAAAAAGCAGACACGAAACTGTCCCGCCCATTATAGTTGCGGCTCAAACCAACCACGCTCTCGATCAGCTTCTAGATCGACTCTCAGTCTTTGGAGCCATCATTGTGCGTCTTGGTGGGCGTACAGAAGACGATGCGATAGAAGAACGTTCTTTGTACAATCTCAGAAACAACTCAAAGCTCGCTCGAGGTGGTAACAGGGGTGAGAGCGCCAGAAAAAAGGTTCTCGGCAGAATTGAGAAGTTACTGTCGGAATGCTTCCCTGCATTTCTAATCCCAGCTGAAGAGTTCCTTCGAGAAGGACTCCTCTCGGATGCCCAATACGAGTCGTTGGACGATGACGAGTGGGAATCTGCTGTTTTGGTCAGTCGTGATGATGGAACCGAGATCGACTCTCCCATTGCACAGTGGCTCCAGGATTCCGTCGAGCTAGACACCAGTTATGTTTATCGCCCTCCTGAGAACCAGGCTGAAGATCCTGCAAAGGAGGAGGCTATTGATGAAACGCAGCAGGAGAACCAGAAGGAGAGACTCTATGGTGAGTTCTTTCCCATGAAGTTCAATGTCACCGGTACCCTTCCGGGCGCACTCTCGAAACAAGCCGCCTGGGCCCACCAAGCCCGGAAGTTGTTGAAACAGCATCAAGATCTGTATAAGATCATGCCACAATATCGCGGCAGTGTCTATCGCCTCCTACGAGAAGAACTTGTCCGCGAACGAGCTGAAAAGTTCCCTCAGCTTCTCAAAGAGTACCAGGAAGCCTGTGATGATGTCAAAGTCAGCCGATGGGAGACCGACGTCAAGATCATCAAGGCTGAACAGATTGAGATCGTGGGTTGCACAACCACCGGACTGTCCAAGTATCGCGGTCTGATCGCAGCATTGAAGCCCCGCATATTGATGATCGAGGAAGCGGCTGAAACTCGCGAAGCCAACATTAGTTCCGCTCTCTATCCCAGTCTTGACCAGGTCGTACTTGTCGGAGATCACCAGCAACTGGTTCCATCTGTAGATGTTCGAGAACTCGGTTGTGCGCCCTACAACATGCATGTCTCTTTGTTTGAGCGCCTGGTCAAACTCAACTTGCCATATAGTATGCTTCGAGTCCAGCGTCGTATGGTCCCTGCGATCCGCGAGGTAGTCAACGTGTTCTACCCCAGGCTCACCGATCATTCTTCTGTCTACGAACCAGACAACCGACCTCCTATACCAGGGATGGGCGGGAAGAGTCTCTGGTGGTTTGATCACGAGGGGCCAGAGATGCAAAATGCCAACGACTTTTCATTTTCGAATCCAGATGAAGCAGACATGATAGTCGGCTTCGTGCGATATCTTGTTCAAAACGGCGTGGACCCAGAGCGAATCACCGTGTTGACCTTCTACAAGGGGCAGGTCACCCTCATCTCTGAGAAGCTTCGTCGAGATCCATTTCTGGAACTCAAGAATCCCTTAAAGAAGTGGTCAGTAAGGACTGTCGATGGCTTCCAGGGCGAAGAGAACGACATTATTCTGCTATCGCTAGTCCGAAGCACCCGTCCAGGCTTTACTGGGAACGAGAATCGGGCAGTCGTGGCCACCAGCCGAGCGAGATGCGGGATGTATATCTTCGGCAACTCCGAAACTTTCGTGCGAGAAGAAAGGTCGGAGGCTTACAATACATGGAGAAAGGTGTTGGATGTATTTGAGAGCCGCCAGAGTATCGACACTTGCCTGCCAGTCACTTGCCATAACCATGGGCAACGAACAAACGTAAATAATGCCAATGGCTGGAAACACATCCCTGGAGGAGGTTGCGACAAAAGTTGCGAGTACACGTGTGCAGAGGGCCATCCATGCAGCCTTACCTGTCACAAGTTCGACCAGAGCGAGGTCAAGTGCCTGGAGAAGTGCGAAAAGGTCTTGAAGTGTGGCCACAAGTGCGAATCGCTTTGTTGGCAACCTTGTGAGTGCTCTCGACGATGCGATGAGCCTCCAAAGATGAAGTTGGCCCCCAGAACTTCTGAAGTGCCTGCTCGAGCTCCCAAAGCACCTCGTGGACCACAGAACCCTGGTTCTCGGGCCAGCAAGGGAGTTGCAGCCGGTCGAGGAGGCCGGAACTCGAACAACAAATCAGCAAGGCCCGACACTCAGCCTCAGTTACGAAGCGATAGAACGATTTTGAGAGGACGCAGCCAAGGAACATCTCCAACTCGCCGGTTCGACCCCCAGCAGCCCCCGACCTTTGAAGCTCCAGGTTCACCACACATTGCGCAAGCTGGGCAACATTACTTGGAGCCAACCAGTGAGCAAATCATGGAGGGGGGCTATTATGCGGAAACGATTCAGCAAACCCAAACTGCGAATAGTGTCGTAACGACAAGTACTCTCCTGGAGAGTTTCACGGATGCCTCAAAGGAAGGCTCGCGTCGCAAGGAATCGAGCCCTGAGAAATGGAGCCCCGCAAAGGTGGCGAAAAAGGATAAAGAGCTGCTGGAGGACGCGAAAGCGAAGAGACGCCGGAGCCCATCGTCAGTCCACATCAGCGAGACTTACCAACGAACAACGACATCGGAGAACGGCAAGCGACAGTATGGGGAGATAGTTCGGACACATTGGTCAATGCGGTACTCACCTTGCAAAGTAGCCGACACCAGCGAGGAGAGGCCTGCTAAATCGGGCACTGAAACTGGACTCGAGTCGTCTGTGGATGACGAGGACGAAGAGGATGAGGACGAAGATCTGATCAGCTTCGATTGAAGGACAGCAACTTGTCTGCATATTCTGCACGCCAGGTCGTACTCATATCATGGTTACAGCACATATTAACCGTATTTCCTTTGTACCATTGCCGATGAATTGAGATATTGCTATCAATCGGGAGAGCTGGGGGTTCGGGGTGATTGAATGAACCACTTGCGATGGGAATTGTAAAATAGGTAGATATTGGTGTAGAGATTGTACAAGTATTGTATGCCAAACTCTGCCTGTTGCTGATTGAGTGACTCCAGAAGATGGAAGAATTGAGGAATAAGAATGGAATTTTGTCTAAGTACTATAGAGGCAGGAAAACCCTACTATATAAATTAAGCTCGCCATGACCAACTCCAGCATATATAAAGCAAGACGACCAAGTCCCAAAGTTGGAGAGTCAGTTCAAGTTGAGAGGTACCCAAGGCTCCCTTTTTAACCCGAGCCGATGGCTATCCATTGGTAGCATTAATCTCATAACCAATAAGGACTTCTGTACTAGTACCCTCCCAGCCTCTTGTGCCTGCAGCGCTGAGCATGTAGCGGCTTGTCGGGTCGATGTAGAGACTGGAGATTACACCTGCACGGGGGGGACCAGGGATGATGAGGAAGGGAACGCTGGAGTGCTTGAAGGGTGATTCACGGAGATCGTAGAGACGCATGATATCGTGGGAGGCACTAGTTCCGTTAGTAGAGATTGATACTAGGGAATGGGGGAGGATCTTACCAGACGAGATGACGGCCGTTTATCATGGGTCTCACGGCACTGACTGCTCCACTGCCCGCGGGAAACTTGAGCGTCCTGTGAGGTTCCCAGTTCCTCTTCGCCTTGTGAATATTGTACTCCTCCACCGTCCCGTTTCGACGGCCCGCGTAGATGTTGTTGCCGGAGGGACTCCAGCACGCGCCCATGCACCACGGCGGAACACCATTCCGCGTACCGATACGCGCTACGGGGTCTGGCTGGCGTCTATCCCAGATCCTCAAGGAACCGTCCATCGCGGCTGATAGGAACGTCGTGTTTGATGTTTGTGTTGGATCGTGGTTTGTAGGGGTATGTGATGTTAGCATTAACGAGGGGGAAGTTGGTTCGGACTTTGGAGCTGGGTCTTGAGATGGTTCTGTAGCTTGTGTTGGAGCTGGTACGAGATCTACGTCCATTGCATCGCCTGTATCCTGCGATGGTTCAGGCGGGGGCGGTTCAACGACCGGTGCAGGTTCAGGCTCAGGCTCAGGCTCGGGTTCTGGTTCTGGGTCTTTTCCTGCGTCGAGAGCGGCCATGTCTGCTGAATGGTCCATAGCGCTATCATGACTGTGGCCCGGCATCACAGCGGCGAACTCATCATCGTCGTTACCAAAGGGTTGATCTTCCTTTGTTTCGCCGAATAAACTCCCCGCGTCACTTCCTCCAAAGAGACTGTCATGCGCAGGAGAAGCTGCACCATCACCGTCGCCATTGCTGGGGTTGGCGTTGAAGTCAGCCGTCATATCGTCAACTCCATCGTTGGTGAGTGCATCTGTAAAGTTCCCATTCGCTATAGGCGCCGCGTTATTTGTAGCAATTGTTGTAGGAGGCGGTGGCTCATCGTCGTCTTCTGGGATGGGAGCGCCGCTTGCGGGACGGAGTTCAAGAGCTGAGATTTGACCTGCGTTCCCATCGAAGCTTCGGATCGTTTGGCCGGTGTTGAGGTCCCAATCAAAGATGTTCTTGTCCCATCCACCACTGAGAACGCTCTTTTCGTCTTGTGCCATAGTCAAGACGGATACAGCGTTTGTGTGCTGCTGCAGACAGTGAATTCGCTTGCCCTCGTCGTGTCGGACACTCTGGAGATTGATACCGCCTGACTCGAGACCAGATAGTAGCCAAAGAGCCTGCGATTGCACCGCAAGAGAGTAGACAGGTGAGAGAATATGTTCCTGGTCTCCTCGTCCCGGAGGCGGCGGCTCCTCGTTCTCCCAGTACGACATGAGTATGCCAGCCTTCGTAACGCTGTCCACAAACGGATGTCTCTGCGCAACCGTCAAAGCCAACTTGCCATTGATGGTATTAGGACCATCATATTTGCGAATATACCCATCCGAACCACCCGTGATCCAGTACCTCAAATCCGGCGTAACAGCCATCGCATTGACACTCGTCGATTGCGGCGCAGCCATGGTCGGCACGATATCGTAAGACGCAGCGCTGATAAACTCGGGTGACGGCTGCGGCCACCGTTTGTCGAGACTCGGAGCGGGTGTAGCAGATTTCCTCAATTGCGACTGCGAATCATCGGGTTCAGATTTTATCTGGGTACTCGGTTGATCGTTGGAGTCTGGTGCAGGCGGTTGAGACTCTTCGCCTTCACCGTCTGCATCGGCGTCTGCATCGGCGTTCTCATCATCGTCTTCGTCGTCGTTATTATCATCGTCGTCGCCTTCTGCGTCTTGATCTTGATCGCCGTTGTCGTCAGCGTCCTCCATTGTCTCGTCAACGTCGTTGCGGTCGTTATCGTTGTCGTTGTCATTGTCTGAGTCAGCCGAGCTGGCGGACAATCGATCATCGTCTAGGGTGTTCATCATGGGCACTGGGGAGTTAGCTGGGTGTAATTGGGAGGTTGATGAGGGAGAGCTTGGGAACAAGATTGGGCGCAATTGATTCATAGTCGTGCTGAGGGGTTTACCTTTATAGTATATCCACCTAACAAAAGTCTAAAGCATCAATTCATGGAGCAATCTTTGAACAAAGGATCCAATGGTCAATCGCATTCGAAAGTGTCGCAAAGGGTCTGTAGCCTTGCGCAGGGTCGCCAAGTCGTCTTTGAAGCTCTGTAAGCAGTCGCGAGTGATCAGAGAAGAAGCTGAAGCTATTGAAGCCAAGATATAATGGGTATAGAGGGCTGTTGGCAAGGTTGCGGTGTCGTTGCAACTGCGGGGCGTGATGTATAAAGGTCCAAGTTTAATAAGTTCGAAGCTCCCTTCGCGCGTCGCGTTTAATTGGAGTTGGAGATGGAGATGGCCCGATGTGTCTTAGTGATATGCGGTACATTGTGGAGCCGAGGCATGGGGCATGGGTCTCGAGTTGTTGGTGTAAGTCAAGCTTCAATATTTCTTTGTATTGTTCTCAATTGGCTTCAATTAGTACAACACACGGTAACAAACTCGCCAATCAATTGATATCGCTCCATATACTACCTGGGACAATAGAGCGCCACCAGTATTGGCATCTGTCCATCAGTCTGCCATGTCAATCCCTCGTCAGCTGAGGCCATCCACTTACAATTACTACTATAACCACATCACTCAGCGTCAGTATCAGACAAATATTACAGACAAAGGAAATTTATTATTGCACTGACCATTCGAGGCTCAGTCTAGGTCTCTCACTAAGACGTAGCTATCAATACTTACCGTTTCCCTCTCTTACTTACCACCAAAGACTTACCTGAACTCGAATCCCATCTCTCAAAACTCTAGAGCAAAGACCAGCTTCACTCTTCACTCTTCACTTCCTCTCACTCCTCACCTCATCTTCTCTCAGTCACTCACTTCCTCCCCGAATGTCGTCGACTCCCACCAACCTGCGATCCCCTCCGCGAAGATCTCCGACTGTTCCGTATAACAACCTCCGTAAGACTATCATCCGGCACAACCGTCTCTCCGCTCCCCGGCCAAACCGTCGGAGCATTACTGCCCCCAAACACCGAAGGCTCCGGCTCATCCTTGACGCAATCTCTCCAAGACTGAATTCTCGTCTGTGAGCTCTCGGGGATATGCTGAAGCGGTCGAGGCCAGTTATCCTGTGGCACGGGAGGTGCTTCACGAGGGTTCAGGAAGAACTGCGATGAGTGGACGGATTGAACATCTGTGTTGCGATGGCTTAGATCAATGGGTCCAATGTCGCCATGGCTGAGATCACTGTGTCCAAAGGTCTCAACTGCAAGGTAATCATCTCCGTCGCCGAGTCTGTGACGATGAATTACAATCTCACCTGCATTCCTCTGATCCCGACGAGGAATATTCGCAAAGAGCGCATCATTATCAGCATCATAACTCACCCGATGTCTAAGCCTCTGCTCCTCCGCCGTCTCCGCCTCAACCCTCCCCAAAATACGGTTCAATCCCGAATCTCTATGAACAGCCGTAGGTTCACGCGTAACAGCCGATCCCGAAGAATGCGACCACTTGGAACAAAACTTCTGTGCCGGTTCAACACCCGTAAGAGGCTTGCGCTCATCGTCAGAATACTCCTCGCCACAGTCAGTGCAGTCACATTCATCTTGCGGTTCAGGAGGTACGTCAGCGTAGTGACGCCATTGAGCGGCTGTGAGGTTAAGATCTGGAGGGGCGTTGGCGAGACGAGCTTCGCGGGTTGCGGATGTGCTTCGTGGGTGACGACGGCAGCGGCGGCTGCGACGTTGGGAGGGACCCATTGTCCATTGGCCTAGGGCGTCAAGGAAGCCGACTTTGCGGGTTGAGCGCTTATTAGGCATGATGGGCGAAGGGTCCTGGTGTTTTGTTGTGTTTCTTTGTTTGTGGTTTGTTTGTGACGATGAAGATTACCTGAGCTGGGATATCCTCTGCCTTACGGATCTCAAAACTGTTGGCGAAGAAAGAAAGATGACTTCATTGGAGGTAAGATCATCTTGGTTATATAGGTATTCATAAAAAGTCGGCACTGCGGGAACAATAAGGTATCTTTATGGTGTTCACGAGGCTGTCACCACTGCCTTCACCCATGCACACCACCATATGAGTGAACAAAGACGGACAATAACCATGACGGTAGAACAAACAAAGTTCATTTTCTTCACTCGTGTGTTGTAAGTTACAGATTCTGTTCAGGCGACAACATTCATCAATTGACTTCATCATTCACTCTATGTCGCTCAGAAGAGCCCTGTCTGACCATGACTTCACAACACCAGTCTTCATCTTCAAGTCAAAGTAAAACTCAGAGTTTATTACAGCTCAACGCATCGTAACTCGTGATTATATCTACATGCACCCAAACAGATCCAAGACATGCATCTCCCTGAGCGTGCGACCCTTCCAACCAAAAGCCTAGCGTACATGCCAGCCCATTGTCTCAGACACCACCTCATTTCCCACTACATTCCTCAAATCAATCCCATATATCTCAGCCTCTGACGCACTCATCCATTCAAATCCGTCCCTTCCGGGGTCTCTATTCCTTTCTTGTTTCTTGTGTCTCTTCCTATCTTAATCTTAAAGCATATGGCTATTCAGCGTCGCTGTAAATGTGCACCAACTTCAAGGCCCGTACACATCCTCACTTCCTCCCTCAATCCACTCAACCGCCGGTTTTTGTCCCTATTCAATCCACCAACCCAGTTACTCCCATATATTCTCATCCATCAATGACATAAAAGGAAACAAAGGACGACAGGATAGCAGCATCACCCAACTCCACCTGTTTAATCCAGGACCAGGACATGAGAAGCCCTACACATTTCTTTCAACCTGCCGTGACAAGATAAAAAAACAATCCAGATGCCCTCACCTGTCGTCTCGATCAAGGGGTATTATCATTATCTACTAAGAAAAACAAAAAAAGGAAAATGCTTGCAGGAACACCCGAAGGTCCGCAAAGGTTGTTGTTGATTCGATTCAAGGAAAACGTGGGGAACCCAAAACTGGGTAGGCAAATCGGATGGCTCAGTAATGTCCAAAAGTCAAAGAGTGTGTGGCAAGCTTAAGCTCATGAGGTTACGCGAGGGTCATTGAAGTACTGCACCATACCCCAGCCACCCGTAGCTCCGTCATGTTGTTGGCCGGGCTGTTCGACAACAGAACCTGTGAGACTCTCCCAGTCGTCAAACAAGACAGGCGGTGCTGGTGAGTACTCAAAGTCCATCATCGACTCACCAGCGTCGTGGCCCTGTGAGTGAGGCGGCGGCGGTAGCTCACGCTTCTCAAGCGGGGAAGGCGCTGGTGGCGGCATCAACGGTGATGTTGAGGGTCCCATTGGTGAGTGAGACGAAGAGTCTGGCGATGGTCTTGAGGGTGAGGGGAATTGCTGGGAAGGCACCATTATCGTGTTGCGGAATGGTGAGCTGAATTGGGTCTGTTGGGGATCAGGTGAAGGCATCAAAGACTGATGACCTCCATGGCTTTGGGTAGGCAGAGGCATAAACGACATTCGAGGGTCGTGAGTAAAGCCCTGAGGTCCAAGGCTGGCGTGTGAGTACTGCGGAGAGGGGATTGGTGCTGAGGTGAGAACAATGTCGGCCAGGTCATACGCAACGCTGACAATCCACTGAGCTTCACCTTCATCCCCTGAGAAGAACTCGAGCAGGTCTTGGAGTTGGCCGGGGTTCTCGTTCTCGAGGAAACCTTGGGCACGGCCAGTCTTGCTTGGGTGCCAACTGAACTGGGGTCGTCGGCCATTGTACTCGGCCTGCTTGCTCACAACCAATGCATCCCAAGCCTCGTGGATCAGAGGTTGATGGAGGAGACCATACACAACACGGGAATGCATCCAGTCACCCTTTGTCATACCCGACTCAAAGTGTCGAGCAACGTGTTCGACGTGGCGCTCGCGGGCAGGGTGAAGAGCAGAGCAGAAACCACAAGCCCAGTACTTGCGCTTGCGAAGGAACTTGACCACCTTTTCGGCGTGAGGGCAGGTCTTGCATCCGTGGCACTGCTTGTGATGCTGGTTGAACGAGTTGGATCCCCAGAAGCTGCGGTTGCATCCAGGCTCGGGACAAGGATACTTGCGCCAGCGCTCGTGAAACTCATCCTCGTGACGCTTCCAGTCGTACTTGCGCTTGAAGCTTGTCTCACACGAGGTGCACCAATAAATGTTGGTCTTACCAGCTGTGCCGACCGGGGCACTCATGGGACCGAGTCCGTTCAAGGAGCTGGAAGGAGGAATAGGGAGCGGCGCCTGTGATCGGTTGCAAGTAGAAGCTGACTGCCAAGACATCGAAGACTGTCCTGAGTTGGTCGACCAGATGGAAGCATGTCCAGAAGAGCCGGAGCTCGTCGAGGAAACGGAGATGCGAGGGCGATGGCTAAACGCAGCTTGCGGGGGAAGAAACATGGCTGGGTTGGGAACTTTATTAGCATCAATGTCAGCAAACTTCCAGGGGCCACGGCTTCGTTGTTGGGCGAGCTTGACGTACAGTTCATGTCCTCAGAAATGATTTCGTGCTTGATCTCAGCTGAATGGGTCGTGGCAGTGGATGAAACGCTATTCGGAGTCGTCGTCACGGTCTGGATACTAGGGCCATTGGAGGCAACAGGAGGCGGAGGAGGGCATCGCATCGGCGGTGGTGGAGCGAGCGAAGCAGTAGGGGCCGTTTGGCTCGGGTTGGGAGGTTGTTGGCTAAAAGGAGTCTGCTGAGGTTGAGAAGGAATCGCAGACATGGCTTGCATGGCAGTCATCGCGCTGAGGTTCAAGCTGAGGCCATGGCCGCCATCGACCAGCTGATGCAGAAGCTCCTTGGACATGCCTGAGTCAATCAGGACCTGGAGGTTCTTACGGGCCTCGGCGAGAACATCCTGGGGGTTCGCGTCGTGAGACTGCTGGGGCGAAGGACTCGGTTGCTGCGACATGTTGTGCTGCTGGAAATCGAAATGTTGTTGAGGGCTGCTGGTCTGACTTGAGGTCTGTCGCTGATTCTGGTTCTGTCTCGGGTCCATAGGCTCCGCTCACATGGAGGGAAATCGGAAATTTCGACGTGAATCAAGATGAGCAATGCGATGATATTCGAGTTTTCGTCAACTGATTTAGAATTTGAGTTGGATATAACGCGGTTGTTGAAGCGAATGTGGTTGAAGTTGATGGATGATGAGCTGATAATACGGGGTAGGTAGCGAATGAGTTGGGTCCGTCAGATTTCGGGAACGATTAAACAACGAAGGACAAAAGCGAGAGGTTAAGGTCCCAAGACCTTTGAGCGAGAGTGGATATGAAGCAAAAGAAACAAGAGAGAAACGAAAGAAAGAAAGGTTGGTGACGGTTAGCTTGGAGTTGTGAAGAGACGACGGGAAAGGATGGAAGAAGATGGGGGATGGGAGGGTAGTGTAGGAGTGTAGGCGCAGGCCGCAGCGACAAGCGTTGGTACAGGCTTGCTCAGGTACAGGGAGTCTCTTTCTCGTAGGAGTGGGAGAGTGGGAGTGAGGAAGAAGCTAGACTAGGGTTGCTGGAGTCTTCCTAGACACTGGGTCCTGGGTCTTGATCCCAGGTTCGTTCGGTACAAGCACAGTATCTGTAGATGAGAGATCAATGGCTGATGGGGGGGAGAAGACGGATGAACGATGTTGATGGGGCAGAGATCAGAAAAGGAAAGGGGCGTGTAGTGCAGCCAGGATATTTCTCCGACGAATTAATGATCGCCTTTGGTGTTTTGTGTGCCTTTGGTGTTTTGATCTTGGTGTTTAGGGGGTGCGATAAAATTGGTCTGTGTAGCTCTGTGCTGCTGCTGTAATTGCGGCTGTCGACAGCTAAGCACAGCACTATCGCTGGTGCTGGAAGGAGCTTGCCGCACTGAAGAAGGGGGCGGGCCCGATTTGGAGCCCGTGCTTGAGGCGTCGGTTTGTGATTCTGGCACCACTCACTCACTGCAGTCAATTCAATGACTGACTGTCTGCCCCAAAAAAGAACAGACACCCACGAGACTGGGACTGGGGCAGAACCTAGAAAGGAGCAAATGGGGTCGGAAAAGAGAGCTTGAACCAACCAAAATTAACCCTGTTGTTTAAAATGGGGCACCACTTTGGTTATGTTCGGGTACCTTGCTGTTGCGGCCTTTTTGGGGGCCTGTTCCTTTTTTTTGTTCTCCCAAGCCCCGTCCCGTATTGTCCAGCTCTTGAGCCAGAGTTTCACAAAAATTAATGATTAATGACGAGCCGTGACGGTTTCCCGTGTGGAAATGAAGAGGACGGAATCCAAGATCACTACCCGTGACGAGTGAACAAGCGTCCCAAAAATAGAATAGCCTATTCCTCGTGATAGAGTGTAGATAGAATGACGGAGAGGAGAAGAATAGAGTGAGAGAAGCTATGAATGTGGAGGAGAAAAAGAGCCGGGGGGGATGGGATCAAGGAAAGAGATCAAGGATAAAGTAGGAGATAAAATCGACAGGTGCAGTTGAATAGTGACGTGACGTACAGGAAGCATTGCCAATGTAATGTCTGTATGCCTGCTTACTGCGCTGTGCTTCACTACCGAAGTCCCTATTCGCGGATGAAGCCGTTGTAGAAGTAACGGAAAGCGCTACTGTCATCATCTGAATGGTTCCCGTCGATTTGTTTCGATAACCGCTCTACTAAGCAAACAGCGACGATCTCACCTTTCTCCTCCCTCCCTCCCTCCCTCCCTCTCGATCTTGTCTTGTCCATCAACTCATCACGATCTCTCTGCAGAGCGTCATAACAACGAGATCTCCCCTCTCGCGCCGTCGACCGACAGGCGGGACCTGATGGGCGAGGAGACAGGCACATCCTTGTTCTGTTTGGGTCGAAGCGGCACCAGGGGTCGAAGCGGCACCAGGGGTCAATGGCGAGCCCAGTAGCCAGGACAGGGGGTCTTGCAGCAGAAACCGACCTAGCCAAGACCAGAAGCCAAGCCAAGCACCAAGCCAACAGGAGCCAAGGCTCAGAGCCAGAACCAGGTCCTGGCAGTCAATCCAGAGAACGGCGGGAGCTTTGAGTCAAACAGCCCAGCGACAGAAAAGGCGCCAGCTCACTTGTGACATGACAGCCTGCCTACCTGAGCCAAAACATCTCGTGATGGTGTATCAGTATGTGCTGTAGCCGTACAAACACAGAAGGTCTTGTGTTTCACCACATATTGACTCTAAAGATAGCAATTCAATTACCTGCCTGCTTGCTTGTGTTCAAGTTTGCGTTGTCGCTTTAATGCTTTGTCTCTTGGCTAATCAAGCAAATAGGATTGCCCCTGTCCCGCGCGTCGGCTGCAGGCACAGAGCGACAAGAATTGACATGGGGTCGTGTTCGGGAGACCGAGAAGCGAGAGTCCTATCTGTCATTCACAGAAAGCCGTGATGGCCGTAATGAAGCTGTTCAGAATGCGAATTTCCCATGACATGAGCATGGCATATGATCCACACAAGAAAGATCCATTGCCCATTATCGACACAGTAAGGCAGCGCCCTTTTGCCCAAGCGTTCTTGTGCTAAAGAGCCCAGCTGCTAATCCTGGGCTGTCTATTTCCAAATCCCTTCTCCTTGCTCCGGGGTTTGCCTCGATCAAGGTAGTATACTCCGTGGCACGTCCCTTGTTATCAGAGCTGTTTTGCTAGCTGACGATGATAGGGATTACCACGTTTTTCTGGCAATCTCTGGGATTGATTCAGTCAATCATATCAATTTTGGCTACCCGTAGGTCCCGTAAAGGCACAGTTCTTTTAGCCACCCAGGTCAAAACGTGCTTACAGCCCTTCTGGGCAAAATGCTGATCTGATCTGGCGTGAACCCGGAACCCGCGTTGCAACAGCTATGCTCACCTGAAACACCAACGGCGAGGAACATTGGGTAAAGCCAACAGCCAGCAATTCAAGGGTCGCGATCCAAAACGGCCAGCCTAGCCAGGCAGAGAAGAGTTTACTGTGCACTGGAATGAGACAGAAGATAACCGTCGACGCCGCCCGTCGAGCGTTTCGAAACGGTTTTCCGCCAATCAGCCACTACATGTATTGGTCCGAGGGGAAAGCCCCGACAAGAAAAGGAGCAGCATCCTTGGCTCGAATGATGTCGTGTCCGTGGCTCTATATGAACATGGGTAGCGACCGAAAAGAAGAAGAGAAGACCAAGAGGGTTTCTGTGAATGGTTGGTTGCTACGCTGAAAAGAGTTCCGCTCTTGGGTTACAGCCACTGTCCAACCCAGGCATAGATCATGACATGTGCCGGGCCAAGACAATTCAAGTCATAAATTACCAGGTAACGATAATTCAATTCGGTCAGCATTCAATTCGATTGCAAAGCTTCCAGGATGACCAAGCCTGTGGCTGGGTCTGAAGCTGAGGCTGAAGCTGGGGGTCGGGGTTGGTTGAGCGACTGGACTGGGCTTATTGGGTTAGCCTTTCTGACCTGTAGTGATTTATGGCACCATCGTGTCTGCAACTTAACGTCGCACCTTAATGCCTCTTCCATCAGCCCGGACCTCTGGTTTCTAATCAAATCAAGAGAAAAACGCAAGGGGCCAGACGAGAAACGTTGTGGTTGGATCTGCTGTACCTACCGTGAGTGAGCTGGGTAACTCTAGCTCTCAAACCCCTGGATCGACGCTGTCATCATCGTCATCGCTTACCTATCTCCTCCCGTCTTGGCCTCTCCACCCGCAACGAACGACAGGCAAAAGCAGGACCCTCAATCAGTTTGTGTTTTCGTCTGCGCCCTTTTTCCGAGCGAGGCGAAGTGACTGGTGCCTCTCAGCACTGCAATTGAAGTTCCCCGGGCATTAAGCAACATGATGACCAGGGTCCATAATTCGTCCCAGCACAGGGGTAAGCTTTTACTGGCGCGGCACATGTGGAAATTGCCTGAGTCTTGTCAGGACGAAGACGAACCCCAACTAAACGAACCCAACCAAACGCAACAGCCTCAGCTCGGTTGTCTGTATCTACCTGCACCAAGAGGAAATCCTCCGCTGTCAATCCTCAAAACTTGGCTTGGCTGGGAGGTTGGCCAAGAGCTAACTAGCAGTAAAGTTCGGGCCACGCACTGTTCAACTTCGAGAAGCTCGTTCTTACGTGCATCATTTCGCGTATCACGACTCCCCATGTCCCGCCCCCTTTCGCCATTGAGCCCAGCCTGACTGACCGACACAAAAGCAACCATGGCGATCCAAAGGTCGAGAACCTTGATGATGACGATGTTAGAGTTGCATCCCGCCTGACAACGCTCTGTTGGTCCCGATTAGCAAACATCTCATTACCCACAGTTCACGGTATTGCTCACCCGCGTATAGAGTTATATTTTCACAGTCGCATCATTACTGGTCCTTGAAAGTTTATCCATATCTGTTCTAGTCAGGGACCAGAGGTTACATATCATCATCATCACATGAACCGATCCACGACGCTATCATGTTCTAGGCATGGTCGCCGAGACTCTGGGTCTGTGCTTTTAATTTCACCAAAGAGCAAAAAGTCACGAGAATCCTGTGTGAAATCACTTCTCGCTGAGTTCCGCTCTATCAGAGACACTTATGCAGCCATTGTGTCTAGCTTGTGTTCTTCATGACGGCTAAAATCTCCTTAGGCACGCACATGCATATCCACAACATGATTCATTTGCGGATACCATTTCGTATTCCAGCATTAAAAGCAGATCATATGCAACAAGCATGTCGCTGAAGACCCTTTTCTAGCCCATTACTTGGGTTCGTGTTTCTATGTTTAAACATGAGCAGTCCTACGTCAACCAAACTCTTTCTTATCATAAACTCTGTGTACTCCGTACCTCTGCATGTACTTTTAGGTGTATCGTTACTTTTTAGTCCTCCCGCATTTCCCGTTCAGCCCCCTCTTCACAGAGAAAATCACAACGTCAAACGTTTCACCATCCTTGGCTCGGGTACCTACCCACCGAAACTGTTACCCAGCTGAGATAGCCCGGAGATAAAAAGAGACAGAGGTACGGTAAGAAATAGGGGATGAAGGTTTTTTTTTAAGCATGGTACCTTAACAAACCTTGCTCGGGAACAGAACGTTTCTATACCAAAGGAGCAATATACCCTCTAAACCCTGTTGTTTGGTATATATAAAAGGGCAAATATGTATTACTTACATGCAAGGGACCGAGTAGCACCACGTTTTTTTGCGAGACAACATTTCCGGCAATTCGTTCACCGTCTCTTTCGAGAACTTGTTGTCTCTCTTTCAGCTGAAAGCTTTTTGAACCACAGAGGGAGAAGACTGTGTGAAACTATTGTTGAACAGCCCACTGCACGCTCCTCCAAATCAACTTGAAACCAGCCTCCAAACGCACCAGCTCCGAGTGCGCCACTCCTCCTCCACACCCCGGCACCTCCGTCTTTCTCTTTTGCAGTTCTTTCGTCGTGCAAAACTGCAGAGAGTCGAGCGGAATCGGGGTCTTTTCTCCCTCCTTACGTATCCTACTCTGTAAGGTACCGTTCCATTCACAGGGGGTTCATGTTCTCGGTCGAGCACTGCCACGCGCACTGGAGTTGAGTTGTTGAGTTGAGTTTCATTCGCTTGCTTTCACTTGACCTACACCCCGCTCCACCCCCTTTCCACTAAAACGTCACCGATTTTCTAGTCCCGATCCTAGTTTCGCCGTTACTTTTCTTGGATGATTACATTTCGTTTCCTTATTAAACTATAGAAGAAGATAGAGAGAAAAAATAACTCGTACAATGATCAAAGTGTAACTGATCGTCAGGTTTGTGTTCTCGTCCGTGCGAACCCTTGCGATCGTCCATCTAAGACACCCGCACCACCCAAAGTGCGCAGTCAAACCCCCATCAGGGACGATCAAAGAAAAACTATGTTTGATCGCTCCGAATGAGATCGGAGAGGAGGGCTCCCACTTTCGATCTTAGGCTTGGCTTGGGCCTTGGAGAAAGACCAGACCGCATGGGCGAGAGCTGAAGAGCAATCGTGCAACACCGGCGCGAGAGTTGTATTCCAAATCGGGTATTCATCAAAGTCAAAGCTCGCATGGCTAGCCATCTTTTGCCCATCTGCCGATCGTATATACTATGCCCTGTAATGTTTACTTGAAGAAAAGGTGTCCAAAACGTCCAGTAGCCGAGATCGTCAGCCGACATGTCTCGGCGAAGTATAATCTTCAATGTACTTGAGACGACATGGTCCGCTTTCCAACCCAAGTTCAGTGCAGTGAGTAGTACACTTTATGCACTCGTGCTAAAGTAGTAATTCTCCCAGAGGTACTCATAGTCCTCGAGGATACCACCGATGAAGGAGGGCATTCTCTTTGTTACACCTCCGACGACTCCCTTGGTGATATTCTCGTATGCAGCGCCCCTCATCGCCCACCAACCCATGGCCCAACCACGCTTGCTCCATTCTTCCCGTTCAAGGGATGTAGTTCGTAACCCTCGGTCTCGTAATTGCCGGGCAGCATACTCGACTGCAAAGCCGATCAACCAAGGGGTCCAGTTCTTCTTGTCGCCACCTCTCCTGATGTTGTAGGCCATAGCTGAAGCGTAGATAAGCGGTGACAAGATCTGCAGTATCTCAGCACCCTGACTACTTCCCTGGAGTTGGTTGAGAAGCTTAGTTGCGGGTTTGATGTCGTCAGCTGTAAGCACGCGTCCCAGCAGATACGAGCTGATGTCTCCTCCCTCTGGTAACGATGGTAAGCTCATTCCTGTTCGGGGCATGGTCCATTCGCGCTCGTGCGCAGGTTTCATGTCTCGTGAAGATCCTGACGCAGAGCCGTCTACCGAAACGTCGTCCATGAGTTCACTTTCACTTCGGTACGCAATCTCTTCTTCATCTGCGGCCGCATCTTCAGGGATGGGCTCACGTTCAGGCAGCACGGGCGTGACCAGTGGACGCGACCGGGTGATGCGCAGGAGTAAAAGGCGGCAGAATGCCTTGAGTGCTTCCAGGATCACGACTATCTTCCACCGTGACTTCTCGCCACCTCGTCGTTTGGCTGTCATTTCCCATAGCATCTCTGTATAGATGATCATTTGTAAAAACATAGCTATTCTTCGGTAGGCACCACTCCGTTGCGTCCAGTATCGTGTATATCGAGCATGTGCTGATGGCATGCTTGCCATCGGCAAACGCGCGATGGCCTTTTGGAGGAGGGAGTCATGGTAGAGAGATAGAAGTTGAACACCCGAGTGGATTGACTCGGATGCGATTTCGGCATCGCGGAAACGGCCTGAACATTCGTTAGAAACGGGTCCAAACTTGAACACTCGTCCCAGAAAAGCTTACCTGGAATTATATATGTCAAGCTCCGTAAAGCGCTCTCAATCTGCGACACTTGACCGGCATTCTTCGTTATAAACTCCTCGTACGTAGACAGCCATTTGGGCGGTAATGACAGAATGCGACCGAGTGAAGGCTTCTTCTGTTGTTTATTCGTCGTAGCGGACGGTAAATTCGTAGAATTCGCAGCCGAAGCGGGCACGTCGCGCTTCAGAGAAGGGACCATTTCTCCCTCTCTCTACTAGGTCGGCGATGATCGGACAAGGGGACAGCGATTTAAAGGAGCGGTGCGCGCGTGATGTCGGTGGTGGCGGGTTAATCAGTCGCCAGCCATGACGCGTTAGCGGCGTTGGTGAAGGTATTGATAGGAACGTTGATGGCGATAGTTGAGTTGGAGTTGAGGAATGATTTGATGATGGAATGAGTGGGAGAGGTGCTGCCAGCTCAGCTCAGCTGCGTTGGGCTTGGTCTTCTTGGGGATTTGGCCCGCCGAACCCCGAGGCACAGGCACAGGCACGTCACTTCCCGCCAGGTGCTCACCCTGAATGTGGAGGTGGCGCGTGCTTGAGGCCGACGACCTCGGCATCTGCGCCGAGGTAGGTACCCTAAACTTGGCAGTTGAAAGGGATGATGGTGAGAATAACGACAGATAATTGTAGATATGACTTCAACTAATGCACATATGAGATGTCAGTATGTGTTGGAGTATTATCAATTTGTATTTTGTCCCTGTCCTGTAGTTTTGCCGTCTATTTGTTGGTCAATTGCTGATTTCACATGGTAATTGCCAAAGTGGACCGGCAAATGAGCAACAACACCAGACTGATACCAACATAAAATAACAAATATCGTCCAAACAAGTAAACAACAAGCACGATTTACATTTGACAGTGTTGCGACATCAGATGCAAAATTTGGTAGTCATCTTATATACATTCAATTCACTGCAAGGTGCGCGTTTGAGCCTCCCAACATGGATGGTATCATCACCCATCTATTGACGTTCACAGCAGACGCTATCTACAACACGTCTAGACGATATTGGATGCTATGCATCTTCAAATTACGAACGCTTATCTATAACAAGTCGTAAGAATCCGTTATTTGGCCATCGTCGTAGCCTAAAAGCACGCACGCCAAAACTCCTACGCTTGCTATCTACCCATATCATCCTCTATCCCATCAAACCTCCTTTAACAAACACCAGAAAGAATCGACACCGACTCCGAGATAGGCTGCCTATGCCAATTCAACTGTCCATCCTGTCCAACCATAAACGCCGCCACTTCTTCAATGAGCTCCCACTCCCCCGTGGCCTGATTCTTCTCCGCGTACCGAAAGATAATGTTCATCCCCAGATCCTCAAAGACAAGCTCTCTCCGTCTAAGTCGTAGCCACTGCTCATCTTCATCGCCCTCCATTGCGTTCATAGCTTCGACTTCACAGTTCTTCAAGGCGATGGCGCGGAAGACACGACTGTCGCGAAGGGCGTTTCGGATGGGGTATTTTCCTAGAATGCGAATGGCGTCTTGTCTGACTTCTGGATCGCGACAGCCGAATGCTGATACGAAGAGTGGCCATGTCCAACCTGAGTCCATTGCGAAACCGCAGTTGGGACGGGATGCGATCAATGTCTCGGCAATGGCATTAAGCTCTCGGTATTGGGGTGTGAGATCCTTTGCTGTTTCGACGCCAGAGTATCGCGGCATGGCGGTGTAAATGTAAAGGATGAGAAACTCGATATGGAAGTTAATCGCTTGCAGATAAGACTGTTCATCGTTCTGGCGATTGTCCTGCGCGGTTTGAAGCAGTGGACTGAAGGACGTCGACCATCTTTGAAGCCAATGCCTGGATTCCTCCAGAAACTTTGAGATCCTGGGGTTCTGCCTCACGCTGTCTAGCTTAATTTCCAGCTCCTTCATGTCCCTCACTTTCGTCAACGCAAGCTGTGCTGTCGTCGCTGTTAGAAGAGGGATGTATTGCACAAGCTGCCTCTGCAGTAGCGTCCAGTAGCCATGGGCCTCGTCCAACGTGCTGAAAACAGCGGGCATATCTTCGATTACACTGATATTCGTCTGCTTTGGCCTGAAGTAAGGTGAGTGCTTGGTAAACGGCGCGATACCCGGGGGTCTCTGCGGAGGCGCTCGCGGAGGTGTCTGCTGGTCTGACATGGCTTGCGGACTTGCTTGGCTCTGTGGACTCGGAAGACCAACTGGGTTCTGCCGACTTGAGGGTGCACTCGCCCACGGTGTACCAGGTTGACTTGGTGGACTCGATACAGAATGAGGACTGGAGATCTGTGAAGGGGGAGCCTGTTTTGCAGCGACTGCGGGTGGTTTCGGCGGGAAGAAGAACTTCTTATACGACCCCATGAATGATCGCGACTGGAGTTCCAAGGGCTTATAGCAATCCAGGATCTCCTGGACCAGCGCTGGAGGTGCCGGGGCGATTCTGACGAGACTGGGAGCTTTGTCGGTACAAGCCGCAAGCTCGTTCAACATGCTGAAGCCGTGGGTGATGTGCTTGAGAGCCGCTGGCATGTTTCCCCGTTGCGCTTCGAAGCAGATGAACAGCAGAGAAGCCAACATCGCTGTCCGTAGTCCTTCTTTCGTTGGTCTGGCCTTGGCTTGCAGTTGTAAAGCTTCGCAGTAGTAGACAATTGCGTTGAGGTAGTGCTTGTTATCACCCGCGAGTTCATTCCCAGGCGATGACGCTTCAAACTCGACGTTAGAAGCTTTGCGCAGTGCGCCTATTGCCATAGCGGCATATCTCAATGACGGTTCCTGCAATGTAAGTTGAGGCATCGTAGTCGTCCATAATCGCGAGTCTCCGAGTCCCCCACTGAGGAACCCGACACTAAGAGCCGACCATTCGTCAAAGTAAGATCGTTGCTCACTACTTGTGAAGCAAATGGTATTGATAGGGGGCTCCTCGGGGATTGTCGGTGGTCTTGCTTTCACAACAGCCGTTGAACCTGTAGTAACCTTGATCTTCGACGCTGCACGGGATTTAGTCGCAGAGTTCGCCGTTGCTTTTGACCTTGAGGCTGTTGAGCGCGGACGAGGTTCGGCGGCGCTTTCAGCGGGTGTAGCTGCTGCATCACCATAGCCATCGCATGAGCCTCTCCATTTTAGACAATTGAGACAAGCTGGTTTTGTCTCGTCACATTTGACATGTCGCTTTCTTCACGATGTTAGTGTGTTTCTTACGCCATGCGCGACCCAGGGAATTGAGTTCATGCGACCAACTGCATGACACTTACTTGCCTAAGAAGCCATTAGTAACAGACTCATGAAAGACATGTACTCAACTCACATGTAGCACAACCCGTGCGTGCTCTACTTGAGCTTCGCCTTGTATGTCGCGCCCTTGTCTCAAGTGCAAAACGATGCGTACCAGCTCTTGAAGCCGTCGCATTTGCAGATCTCTCAGTCTCAGTCTCCGAAGAACTAATGATAGGATAAAAGTCAGCTCAGCCCGGATCCATATTGTGTGCGACAGGGTTTCTGGCTTACGGCGCCGAGCTGTTGGATCGCCCTCCATTGATAGGGATCGAGAACTGGATCTCCATGATTTACAGGTACCAGGGGTTCCACCAACAAACAAATTCCCCAAGTAACCAAAAAAAAGGGGGGCTTGTTGGTTCAAGGCTCGAAAAGGAAGATCGTTTGTGTGAGGAGAAGCCCGCTCGCGCAGAGACGAGAAGCCGTTCTGGTAAAGTAGAACCGGGGGAGCAGCTCGGTACTCGGTTTTGGAGCTTACAGGGGACGGGCCTTGATGTACCGATACTGTGCTGTGCCGTACCTGGCTAAGCCAAAGTGCAGAACCTATCGGTGGAATCTTTCAACGTCAGTGGCGCTTGTCATGAGGTGAGACTCCCGAAATGAGTGGGATGATATCAATGACAACCTCCAAGAATATAAATTACCCTCACGTCTGAACTCTGAAGAAGCAACGGTTATTAAAAAGAAGAACCAGGGGGAAAAGGGAGAAGGCGAATGTGGAGAGGGCCAAGCAAGATCAAGCAAGGTTTCATCTTAGTGACCTCCACCAGAATGGAATTGACTTTGAGATAACTCACCCGAGAGTCTTACATTTTTGACGTGTCTAACGGGATCAAGAAGTTCAATTAGAATGTAACGGCGGTTCCGTGGATTGATGCGCGGACGAGGCGAGACGGTATATGGACCAGACAGGACGAGTCTGGTCTAGCTGCCGGGTTGTGGAGGGTCTGATCACGGCGGGGATAGAGTTCCTTGGTTGGATGATTTCGGGATGTTTGGTGTGAATACGGCGGGTATTGTGGCTATTAAAGATAACTGATGATGTTGATATCTCCCAGCATTTGCAAGCTGACGGAGATTATTATAAATCACATTACGACAAGTTCTTTAGTGCATGTGAAGAGTAATCAGCCTTACTATAATAGTTATGTTTCAATTCAATGAATCCTTCTAACATGAGTGCGTCATGAATTAAGAACAAGAACAAGATTTATTAGCATGGCGCGTGGTAGTGGATACCACTGAGATCCGCTAGAGTAAGGAAACGGGGTCTCGGCCCAGGTTTGAACAAGAACTGCCGTTGCTTCCGAAGACAAATGAGGAGAAATAATGCCCAAAGAAGTGTTGGGAGAAACGGCGGTTGCTGCATTGGGCACTCAAACTGTCATTTTCAGCATAGTGAGAGCCTTTCCATATGTCTCTTAAGATGGGGGTTGATTAGAAGGCACCCGA